>CM035407.1:84720341-84805341 GCA_020310875.1 Ceratopteris richardii | reverse complement strand
CTTGATAAAAGAGGACACCCCAGCACCTCCTCTACAGTTTGGCACGCCCGGTGGGACCTTTGCATTTCTGTGAAACATATTTTTGCCCTATTACATTGCAAGTAGGTACATGACCCATACACGAGCAGATAAGGAGTCTCTTCGTGTTCGGAGGAATCTTAACAAGTTAGCAATAACCACGACTAGTGAGTCTACCTCCCCTCTGCCTTCCCTAAATTTATCTATTGATTTGGGTGCAACACCATTGTCAAAAGAGAGGTATAGGAGAACCTTAGACTTCTCCTCAGATACGTCCGAAGAAACACCAATACAAATGGAGGATCTCTCTCATTTACTCTCTAGATTAAACATCAAATTCCCTACCTTCAAGGGACAAGCTTATGAGGATGCTGATGATCATGTGAGGAGATTCATCTCTTTATGCCGTGGACGAGGTCTACAGAATAGAGAGGACGCAATGATGGCACTCTTCCCATCCACATTGGAGGGTCTTGCAGATAAATGGTATAGTCAATATGCAGATGGCCATTTCACTACATGGGAGGCTCTGAAGGCGGCGTTCTCATAGACATTCCGACCAAGTGATTCCTCCGAAAGAGCTCTAGATCAGCTAGAGAACTTGAAGCTCAGATCAGGTGAATCTTTTCATGAACTTCACACTAGAACAAAAGCACTTGTTGCACGTCTGCCACATGCTCCAGGTGACTTCTTGGTTAAAAAGTGGATAGAAAAAGCTCTGCCCAGGTCATCTCAGCAGAAGCTTCGTGAGTCTCTTAGATTGGATGCAACCCTCAATGATTTTGTTGCAGCGGCATCACGCATAGAAGAAGCAAGGCAACATTTTGAAGAGGATACACAAAGAAATTATGCTGCAGACCTGGATCCTATTGGGCAACTGAGGAAGGAACTGGAGGCATTGAAATCAACAAGAAGAGAAGGTCTTGCGACCACTGCGTCGCACTGATGATGAAGTAGCCCAACTTCACCGTGAGTTAGAAGATTTGAAGACCACTCAAGATATAAGGAGACAAATTTGGTATACAATCTGTAACAACAATGGACACTCCAATGCTAATTGCCCTATTAAGGTAAGCTATCAATTTTGTGGAAAGGATGGTCATGAAGCTAGAGATTGCTACTACCTCAAGGGTACACAGCAGAGAGGTAACCCTCAAAATTTGGATTCATATTATGCTAGTACTTCAAATACATCAAATAGAGAAGAGAATTGGCCTCCAAAACCTAGATATAATAGACCTTTGATGTGCTATCATTGTGGTGAGTACGGCCACATGCAAAATAGGTGTTCTCTCCCAGAAGATGCACCTCCTTGTCAACACTGTCCAGAGGCCAAGGATCATTATACCAAAGATTGCCCAAGAGGTCGTCCTGCTCCAATCCACATGATTGTGGTTTCTCCACAAAAAGAAGGTATGACCGCTCAGTCTTATGCCGTTTCATCCTCTGCAATGCCCATGATGACCAGAGCTAGGCAAGCAGCAGCAATCCGTAGAGAGGAACAACGAGGATTTCAGGATAAAGAGGAAGAAAAGAAGTCTAGATGGAAGGACCAAGCAGAAATTGAAGGAGCTTATGAAAAGATGGCTACTTCTCTAAGGGGCCAACCAACAAGTCTGCAAGAAGACACTCATGAGGTAAACATTGAACAGATCTTGAAAGGTATTCATCACAAGGTTAGTCTATACGAACTTATAAGGATGGATTCAAAAATAAGAAGTGACTTACTGAAGATTATACACTCTGCTCACTTGGTCCAATCACCTAGTATAGATGGTTTCATGGTTGATTTTCCCCCTGCACCCTTAGCAGACTACCAAAGCTCGAGATTATCTGTTTGTATAAAGGATGAAGCTCTCACAGGTGTGATCATAAATGGAGGCTCTGGTATCAATTTGATGCCAGATTTTACAATGAAGAAACTGAAATTGAACCCCACCAAGTTGGCACCATTCACGGTTACATTAGCAGATCAACATCGGGTTGCACCACTTGGCATTATTGAAAAGGTGCTGATGGTAGTACATGGCTGCCACTTTGTTCTAGATTTTGTTGTTATTGCACTTCCACAGGAGACTTCTTACCCTTTACTCCTGGGGAGACCTTGGTTGAGACAAGCAAAAGCTTTGCAAGATTGGGGGAAAAACAAACTATGGATTTCAACAAGCACCAATAGCCAACTGCAATTACATTTGGAAGAAGGATTCGACTCAGGAAAAACCACTGGATATACTGTGGACACTCAGGTAATGCCCTCTCTACCCCAAGAAGATGATACATTGTTAAATTGGATGATGGGAAGTGCAGAGTGTTGCACATTGGAGATCAATGAAATTGAGGAAGAAGTTGCAGATAAGGTAATTACAGGAAAGGACAATGAAGATCACAAGGTGTTGGAGAATGAACAATTGCAGGAAAATACAAGCTTTGAAGAAGCAACCCATATAAAAGTATCGGAGGTGGAAGATTATGAACCTAAGAGTAGAGAAGATCTTCCTTTTGCAGATATACCTCAAGGATGGATAGAAGAACAGGTTGCAGACTATTAACTAAAGTCCACTCCTGCATATAGTGGAAATGATTTCTCAAGCAAGACTAGTCCTGAAACATTGGTTCAAGAAGTAAATTTAGGGGATGAAGAGAACCCTCAAGTAGTTCACTTGGCATCTTGGTTGTGGCATTACCCTCCTTTACTACAGAAGGTAACTTCTTTGCTTTTTGCTTACAAAAGTATCTTTGCATGGTCCTACAAAGACCTAACAGGGATACCAGAAGAGCTTGGGTTACATCGGATCCCCTTAATTGAGGGAGCCGTGCCTGCAAGAAGTAGACCGTATTGACTCAATCCGAAATATGCAGAGGCAGTAAAAGCAGAAATTACAAAACTGGAAGAAGTAGGTATAATTGTCCCAGTAGAACATTCCAGGTGGCTTTCTTCCATGGTTATTGTACCCAAGAAAAATAGTGGAAAAATAAGAGTATGTGTTGATTTCCGTGCTTTGAATAAAGTGACTGTTCAAGATGGATTTCCTCAGCCCTTCACAGAGCAAGTACTTGAGGAAGTAGCTGGTCACACTTTGTATAGTTTCTTGGATGGTTTTAGTGGCTACAATCAGATAGTGATCCATCCTAATGATAGGGACAAAACAACCTTTGTTACTCCTTGGGGCACTTATGTCTATACTCGCATGGCTTTTGGTTTGAAGAATGCACCAGCTTCATTTAATAGAATGATGTATCTGATATTGGGCAAATGGTTAACAACATTTCTACGCATTTTCATGGATGACTTTTCAGTATTTTCAGGTACAGATAAAAGAGCAACAGTTCAAGATTTACATGACCATTTGGAAAATCTAAAAGAAATTTTTGAGCAATGTCTCAAAACAGGTTTGAAATTGAATCCTGATAAATGTCACTTTTTGTTCACCAAGGGTACTCTTCTTGGTCATATAGTATCTGCTGAAGGTATAACTGTTGAACCTGCAAAGGTTACGACTATTCTTTCCATGCCAATTCCACAAAGCCCAAAAGAAGTGCAAAGTTTCTTGGACCATGCAGGATATCACAGAAGATTCATTCGGATGTATTCGGAAATTGCTAAGCCCTTGTCAAGACTTACCAGTAAAAAGGTCCCTTTCTCATGGATTGTTGAAGCTGACAAAGCATTTTGTGAACTAAAGTTGAGGCTATGTACTGCTCCACTTTTAAGTGTTCCTAATTGGTCATTGGAATTTCATGTGCATACAGATGCTAGTCTTCATGCTGTTGGTGCAGTTCTAGCTCAACCATCATCTCACAAGGTGGATAGACCTATCTCTTATGCCAGCAGACTACTCAACCAAGCTGAAAGGAATTACAGTACAACGGAAAGAGAAGGTTTGGCTATCGTATTTGCTCTTCAGAAGTTCCGACATTATCTCCTTGGTGTACATTTTATAGTTATATTTGATCATCAGCCCTTGAAGTATTTGATAAACAAGCCTAGAGTAGTTGGAAGGATTTGGATATGGCTACTCTTATTTCAAGAATTTAATTTTGATATTCATATTAAGCTAGGAAAAGAGCACTACATGGCAGATCAAGTGTCCAGGACTGCAATAAGAGAAAAGGCAACAGGTATTAATGATGAACTGGTGGATAGCAATCTTTTCCTAGTAGCAATTCGAACTGGTTGGTATGATGAAATTCTTCATGTTCTCACTACTGGAAAGATCTCAGAACACTTGACACATGTAGAAAAAAGAAGATTGCTTTTGAAAACCAAAGCATATTCTCTTATAAATGGAAATTTATATAAATACTGTCAGGATGATATCTTGAGAAGGTGTGTCTATCCAGAGGAGGTAAATCTTCTGCTAGAGGCTGCACACAGTGAAGGACATCTAAAGGGGGAAGAATTGGCTCATAGAATCATCCACAAAGGTCTATGGTGGCCTCATATTTTCAAGGATGCAATCAAGTTTGCTAAAGAATGCCACATCTGCCAGAGGTGTGCTCCTACGCCGACCAGGTTGAATTTCCAACCATTAGTCATATCTACAGGATGGCTCCCATTTGAACGATGGGGTCTTGATTTCATAGGACCAATTAGTCCAACTGGTCAACCTGGAGGTAAAAAGTATATTTTGATGGCCACATGTTATGCCACTAAATGGATAGAGGCTAAAGCTACTGTGGACTGCACGGCTTTAATAGTAGCTAAATTTGTGTATAAACGTATTTTCTCAAGATTTGGTTGCCCACTGGAAATTACTAGTGATAGGGGGACACATTTTGTAAATCAATTGCTCCAGTTTATATTTCACAAGTACAAAATCTTCCATAAAAAATCTTGTGCCTACTATCCAAGGGAAAATGGCCAAGCAGAGAGTTCCAATAAGATTTTGATTGGATTGCTTCGCAAATTATCTTTGGATCATCAAAGCTCCTGGCCACTAGCACTGATCGGTGCAATTTGGGCTTTCAGAACCACGAAGAGGGGAACCACTGGCGAAACTCCATTCCGCTTAGTATATGGAAAAGAGGCATTGGCCCCATTTGGGTTCATTATCAGAAAGGAAACGGGAATCAAAATGATTGGAATTGAACCCCCCATTCAGAGATTGGTGGCATTAGAAGAATACAGAGAAGGGGCAATGCAGAAACTTCTGGTAACACAAGAAGAGCGCAAGAGATTGCATGACAGGTATCTAAGGTCCAATGAAGTTCAGGAAGGGTCCATGGTTTTAGTGCATCAAGTCCCGGCAATTTCAACTAAATTGGCACCTAAATGGGTAGGACCATATAAGGTTATCAAGGTATTGCCACGTGGCACAGTGCATCTGGAAGATCTGCAGGGTAAAAGGATTCCCCTGGTCAACATCTCCAGGGTGAAGAAGTATCTGAATTAAGTCAAAATGGAAGCACTCCATCCATTGTACATACCGTGTTTTTCTTTAGTAATTGCAGTATAACTAGATCTCATCGAAATGAGTAAAATAAGGGAAAAATTGCACCAGGGACGGTGCAAAAGCTTGATGTGGGGGTCTGTAGATCCCTCTCTTTCTCTCTCTCGTCATTCTAAACAATAAGGAAGGCCAAGGTCTATCATCCAGCTCAAGCTGAGAAGAGCTGGGGTTGTTCGAACTCTTTGGATACAACATGGACAGATAGTAAACATAGCTCTTACCTCGATTTCATGGAAGCCAATTTTGTCCAGAATAAGGATGCAAGATGTTATTGTGAAGAGGATCTGTGTGGAGGCGTACCCTATCAGCATTAGCATGTTCTCTCCCTCTCTTTTTCTCTCTCTATCTTTCTCTCCCTATCTCTCTCTCTCCCTCTCTCTCTTTCCTCGATTTCTCTCTCTCTCTCTCTCTCTCTCTTTCTCTCCCTCTCTCTCTCTCTCTCTCTCTCTTTCCCCGAATTCCCTCTCTCTCTTTTTCTTCTCTCTCTTTCTCTCTCTCTCTCTCTCTCTCTCTCTCTCTCTCTCTCTCTCTCTTTCCCTCTCTCTTTCGGCCTCTCTCACTCTCTCTCTCTCCCGTCCCTTCTTTCTCTCTCTCTCTCTCTCTCTCTCTCTCTCTCTTTCCCTCTCTCTTTCGGCCTCTCTCACTCTCTCTTTCTCTCTCTCTCTCTCTCTCTCTCTCTCTCCTTCTCTCTCTCTCTCTCTCTCTCTCTCTCTCTCTCTCTCTCTCTCTCTTTCTCTCTCTCGCGGTCTCTCTCTCTCCCCCTCTTTCTTTCTCTCTCTCTCTCTCTCTCTCTCTCTATCTCTCACTCCTCTTTCTCTCTCCTCCCCCGCTGACGTGCCCGCAACCCCCGCCTAGTTCCTCCCGCTGCCCCCCGCCTAGTTCCACACGCCCCCGCCTAGTTCCTCCCGCTGCCCCCCACCTAGTTCCACCCGCCCCCGCCTAGTTCCTCCCGCTGCCCCCCGCCAAGTTCCACCCGCCCCCGCCCAGTTCCTCCCGCTGCCCCCCGCCTAGTTTCCCCACAGCCTCCCCGCCACCCCTCGCGCTCACCCCCGCCTGCTCCCCCCTCACACCCCCGCAGTCCCCCCCAACACCTCTGCCGCCTCCCTCTGCCCACCTCACCCCGCCCCCTCACACTCTCGCCACCTACACACACACACACCCACACATACACACACACACCTACACACAAACACACACACACACACACACCCTCACATACACACACACACCCACACGTACACACATGCATACCTACACATACACACACACACCCACACACACACACACCCGCACACTCACACACACAGACGCACGAGGGAGGAGATCGATCATTGGTTTGATCTGACAAACGAGCATGATGGTCCACATCCAAAGGGAGCCAAGGTTCATTTGCGCTTCGATATATCGAACGAGCCCTTCCTGAGCAAGGGTGTTGTAGGTGGGAGCTTTCCCGGAGTACATTACACTTTCTTTTACCAGGATGCACATGTACCAAACGACTTCAAACTTGAAATCTATATCGGTGATGGTAGACAATATCAGTAGCAGAGATGTTCGGGCCTCTAATTGCAAGTAAAAAGATGAGAGGTAATTGTTAGAAGTGGAGTTGCCGCCAATCATCCATGAAGACTACCTATTTTTGTGGATCCAATTCAAATCAAAGGAATAACTGACCTACCCCTCCAATCTTGGGAAATTAACCGGCACGTGATCAGAGGAAGTGAAGATTCGGCAAGGCCCTCTTGGCCTATTGAAGCCTATAAAAACAATGGATTTGTGCTCATTTGAGGTACAAAATTTAGAGTTACATTGGTTCAGATACGCGTATGTACGTGCAGAAGTCCTCTCTTGCACTTTGTGGTTTCAAGCCTACTGTAGGAGCCACTCTGTAGTTTGGATACAGAGCGTGGGCTTCCCAGTGGAGGGCTAACAACAACATAGTGTAAGAGAGTGGCTTGGATGTTTTTTTTAGGGAAATGATATTGTAAGCCCTATTTTCTAGAAGAATTCTCCACCGCTTGTATTGATCTGTGTTTTTTCTGCGTAGAGTGCCATGAATCTCTGAGCATGAGTTTTTGAGTATCTCTTTGACCAATCTTGTAATTATCTTATTTGAATCAAGAAGTGGATGATCTTCTTTGGTCATTTGTTGTTGATGTTTTCTGGAGTATGTACAACTCTGTGCAATTATTTACCTCTGCTTGCTCACAGAAATGTTAAAGGGTATACTTCCCTAAAGAGAACCTCCCTTGAGTAGGCGACGTACTGGACGTATTTATTCCCTACTCTTGATAAAAGAGGACACCCCAGTACGTCCTCTACACACCCACAATATAAATTCTCAATATGCGCATTCACTCTCTCAAAAATTCTCTCCATCTCTTAAAGAGGTTTCTCCTTGTGGACGCATATAGAAGCACACTCTTTGGCCAGCTTGGCCTCTTTTTTCGTTCAGGCTTCCGTTATCAAGGCAAGCCTTGATCACAGGACAGTTATTACAATTGAAAGCTCCCCTTCTCAACTTTTAACATCCATTCTTGGGACTATTCTATTTTGTTACTCGTAAGCCTTTGACCTAAAAGGGCCACTCAGAACCTTCCCCTTGATAAAAGAACAACTGATCTCTAAATGCGCTGAATGAGAAGTAAAAGCTAAAAGCGAGAGTGCAAGGTTTTATGGAAGGGAAAGCTTTAGTTCTCTCTAGTGTTCCAGCAAATGTGCAATGTGTGAGGAAGAGATTTCACATAACTTGACTTTCCAAGTAGTTGTAGAGAATACCGTTTCCAATTTTGTCGATGAGATGAGCCAAGCCTCCATTTGATGTTTTGTAGAAGAACCCCATAAAGAAACTTATTCACACATGATTAGAGAAAAATCAACAAAGTTATTAGAAAAAATCAACATAATAACTAAAAGATTTCTAAAAACTACTCCTATTCTACTCGTAATCTTGAAGAATCACCACACATTGTAGATTAATCACCCAAAAAGGGATTCTAATCACACCAAAAATGACTCATCTCAACAAGTTATTGTGAATCTTGCAAGCCGCAAATGCTCACAAGAGCGGAATGAAATGAAGAACTCAACAAATCATCATGAAAAGCTTGCATACACGTCTCTTTCACGCCATAAACCATCACGTAAGTGACAAGAGAACGCTCCCCGGCAACGGCGCCAAAAGTTTTTGACGTTGTAGCATCACAACTCATACTTGTCAATCCGGGAAGCATCTCATGAGACCCAAATGTTTGCGTAGAAGCACTCAGCAGACGTAATGGCACTTTGTCAACGTACGATTAACAACATTATTACAAGAAGACACGACATAAGCATCACGAATGATGCACATAATCACAATGACAATCATAATAGCGACGTAATCGCACATCAACGTGTCACAAGCGTTAGACAAGAAGAGAACAAGTACGCATGCACATCACGACGATACGAGAGCAAGAGTCTAACTACAAACTAGCATTATCTCATTGCTTCTACAAAAAGCTCTCCCAAAAGAAGAGGTGGAGACCTCTTTATATACAAAATGGCAAAAAAGCATGCTATGTGGGATTTCTAAACTGAAAGGAGAATGAATCCCACTTATTCTCTAGTGTGGCACTCACACACACCTATACAAGAGTGCTTTATTAACTGAATGAAAGGTAGAAAAAGGTACAAATGATGATGAAAATAGAGCAGATCCAAGAAATATATGTTGTATCTTCAACAAGGGGTTTGTTTAAAGCTATGAATCAATGAAGACGTATCATTTCTGATTCCACTTTTAGAAAATTTCGTGATGAATGACTCTAAAAAGTGATGGATGTCTCTAAATTGCCTTTGTTGCAATGGTTGGAACCAAGTTAAAGCCGTGTTCTTTAACGTTAGTCCAAATGCATTATATTGCGTGAACATATCTTCTACTTGCTCTGCTCGTAGTACTTGCTTAAATTCTGCAACATGGTTGTAGGGATCTCCTGTCCCATCAAAATAGTTTTTCATGGACTTTACTAGCTGAGTGGGTCTTAATACCCTTGGGTGTTTGCGTGGTCTAGGTAGAGGAAAATCATCTCTACCACCTAGTATTCTAGGTTCTCTTTGTCTATCCACTCTGTCCGTGTCTATGGTGGTTCTATCTCTCCCTATGGGATGAAACTTACTTCCGGTTTTTCTTTGTTTTTCTCTCTTTCAAGGCCATGGGCTGATGATGTTCCAGCACCTTGTTGTCTCGTGTTTATGTTTGCTCGAGTTGGAGGGAATACTAAATCACCTCTCCATGTGTAGGTATTTCTCGCATGGTCTGGTACTATAAATACTCTTTCTGACGTTTCATCTAGGTATACAACCTTTCCAGGTGTATCTGGGTCCTTGAACTCAAAAATCGTGATGGAGGCTACCTCACTAGGTTGTTCTGTTCTGTACCTCCAAAATGCTTCATCTGTCTCTTTATTCACGAACAACTCTATGCTTATGTTGTCCTGAGGGATCCACTCTGGAATTAGTACTCTTGTTAGCACAGATTTCCCTCTAGGTGTTCTAGGTTCTTCTAATGGTTCTTTTCCTTGGGCTCTCGCTTCCGTCTCTAACTGAATTACGCCAAACTCATTGGTATTATTTGGCTTACTTATGATGTACATCGTTCCTTCCTTGTCTATGTATGCGTTTCTCTCAAATTTCACCACTGGACATTCCAATCCAATGGGTTGATTAGGATTGTGCATTTGCACCACTTGTCTTCGCAAACCATCCTCATAGATGCGAGCACCTAAGCGCTTTGTTCGGAGAAATTCTAACTTAGTTCTATAGGGTCCTTCGGGTCTTTCCAAATATGCTATGTTTGACCCTCCTTCTGTTCTTTCCGTGCTAAAAGCCATTTCTGATTCACTCGTATCTGACCTCAAATCGTAAGGATAACTATTCAATTGTTGAGCCCACGAACGTGCAGTTGTTCCTACGCTTGCTTCTGATGATCTAAGGCTTCGTCGGTCTGACTTGCCTATGTGTTTGCCCGATCTAAGGTTCATGAATTTTCTTCGTGGCACTCTCTGATCGTCAATGGTTCTTTGTTATTGATTTGCTTGTTTCTTTTTAAATGTCTTTAAGTTCTTGTCTAGATGTATGCGTCAGGAATCGACTTTTTGTGGTACTTTTGAGTTCTCGTTCCGTCAGACTTAAGTTCTTTCCTTTAGGTTTTCATATCACACACCTTTACTTTAGTCTTGGACTTGTAAAGTTGATTGCTCCTATCGTCTTTAATCTAATCCACAATGCTACCGTTTAGCCTAAGCTAATAATTGACTGAGGGGGTTGAGTATTCTTCCAACCTCAAGTCAGCTGCTTTGAGTGCTATGATGCCTTGCTTTGATTGCCCTTGATTGCCCTTGCTAGACCTATAAAAATTCAATGTTTAGACCAATTCTCAAATGGATGATCACGCACTTGAATATATACACTTTTGAAGGTCCCTTCCCTTTTGCCCAAAATTTCAATGCCCCTTGGCTTTCTAGTCCCTAAGATGGTCAACCTCAATTTATCCTCTCTCCAAAACAACGTCTTCTTTTTTGAAAAAAAAATATTGAGTTCACGTAGTACTCGTAAAGAGCTTTCTAACGAGCTATAAAGCTCAAAAAACGGACTTCGGATGAAAAAGATATGAGCGTTCAGGTCCTAGGGGGTAAAAACTGACAAGCAGATTTTTCTTTCCCTATGAGCTAAGGGGTCCCCTATGAGTGCAATGACCCAAAAATTTTCAAAAAATAGCCCCAAATTTGCCCAAAAAAATAAACCCTAAAAATTGCGTTTGGTGGACAATAACGATGGTCTGGGACCGTCGCGATGGTCTGGGACTGTCGCGATGGCTCAGGTGAACCGTCGCGATGGCGTGGTACAATCGCGATGGTCTGGAGGTGTGAACTTTCGTGATGGACTGAAGTGAACAATCGCGATGGTGTGAATGAGCCGTCGGGATGGTCTAATCAGTGAGCAATCGCGATGGCGTCGATCAACGGTCAACGCGACAATCACGATGGCGTGAACCTATCACGATGGTCACGAGGCACGATGGCTTGAGCCAATCGTGATGGTTCGAATTTCAAGGTGTCGTGATGGTTTGAGGGTATCGTCACGATGGTCTAGCTTACCACGTGGCAGTATCGTCGCGATGGCATGAGCCAATCGCGATTACGTGGGGTTGACGGGATGAGACCGTCGCGATGGTCCAGTCGAGCCATCGTGATGGCGTGAGATAATCGTGATTGTGTGACACAATCACGATGGTATGAGCCCGTCCCGATGGTCCACCAAAATACAAATTTTTGAAATGCAAGTGTGGATGCGCAAGGATGCTCTACAATGTGGTGAACTCGCTTACCTCAAATTCCGAACTTGGCAGACCATCGCGATGGTCTGACACAGTCAGCATTTTCTGACAGAAAGTGATTTTCTTACCTTTTTGCAGCTGTCCTGATGCTCTGGAGCACTGTACCTGCAAGAAAAGTCAAAAACACAAAAGCTCTCTCTCTCTCTCTCTCGCATGAAAAAATGAGGGGAAATGAGGAGAATGAGTGCATATGGTGAATTTTTTGATTTTTTTGGATTGGAAGATGATGATGCGGTGGTGAAGATGGAGTATGGGGGAGGTGAAAAACAACAAAAACTAAGTAAAAACAACAACAAAAACTGAAATTTTTACCTTCCAACGCCACTTCTTGCTATACTCTTACCATCACACATTCGTCCTAGACTCGATCCCCGACAACGGCACCAAATTTGGTGTTGCTCTACCACAATGGTGAGAACCACGTTAAGAAGCTCCACCTCCTTAATGTCAATCCGCGAAAGATATAGGAGTGATATGAAGATCGTGAATATGAGATGAAGTGAGAGTGATGGTGAGAAGCATAAAGATGCACACACACATACACACACACAATGAAGAGACACGCAAGACACAATGGAAGGTAGGAAATCAACTCTATTACTCAAGAACACTCTTACAAGCTCAAAATAGCTCTAAGCTCTTCTCTACTCATACAAGCTAACCTCAAAAATAAGCTCTCTAGCTCTATTTATAGATTCTAGACTAGTTTTGATCGGTTT
Organism: Ceratopteris richardii; assembly: GCA_020310875.1. Classification (NCBI taxonomy): domain Eukaryota; kingdom Viridiplantae; phylum Streptophyta; class Polypodiopsida; order Polypodiales; family Pteridaceae; genus Ceratopteris; species Ceratopteris richardii. The sequence continues at coordinate 84,792,775 of CM035407.1, read as the reverse complement.
CACATCTAGTGACCGACATAGTTAAAAAGTAGGTTCTAGATGCTATTTGAAAGGGTGAACGGTGTCTAAAAATAACCAAAATTGGTACGCTCATTCTACCTAAGCTCCTCAAGCTCGAGGACTCCTCGGCTTGCACAAAATGGAGCTATAAATTACAAAAAGGGTTTTTCTATGTTACATATGGTACAAAAGTGATGAAAATCACTGCTGGAGGTTTTGAAAAGTATTTATAAAACATAATTCTTTGAAAAATGATTCGACTGACTCCCTGCTACTTCGTTGTGCTCTGTCTTCACATGCTTCCGCGTCTTCTATGCCTCTGACTACTGCCAACACCACCCGTCTATCGCGACAGACAGACCCACGCGACAGCCAGTGTCTATCGCGATAGACACCGTCTATCGCGATAGATAGGCATTTTCGGCAAAAAATAAGGGGGTAAATTTTTTGAAAATTTAGGCTAAATTTAATATTTGCATACGCAATTACTCATACACTTACAAAGGCCTTAGAAAAATGCACTAAACTCCTGAAAGGTCTTGATTGTCTGTTTTAACCCCCTGAACCCTGAACTATCATAACTTTTTCATATGAAATCCGTTTTTTGAGCTCTAGGGCTTGTCAAAAAGCTAGGATATTTTGAAGTTGACCCTCTGAGGGGTAGGTACACCAAGGGAGCTCTTGAGAAAATTTTGTGGTAATACAAAAGGGGGAACAAGGTTCATTAAAAGTGTCTGAAATAACTTTTCTGCCAATTGAAGGTAAACAACTTGAGCTAAACTTGGAATTCTTACAGGATCATCGAGAGATTTTGGAGAAAATCAAAGCAAGTTGCATTGTGTGCAGGCTTGGGAACGCGCTTCCTAGGCAGACAATCATAGCAAGGAGGAGCGACTTGAGGTTGGACATCTCTCAACCCCCTCAGTCCATTCATAGCTTAGGCTAAGTGCGAGTAGTTGTCTTGATTGACTAGGGGTACGATAGGTATACTCAAGTTCTAAGAGCCTCTAATTTCTCAAGTCTAAGAATAGGATAAATTGCAGTCAAGGGACAACTTAAAAAAAAACACTTAAACTAAGTGGGTGAAGAACATCAAGTACGACACACTTAAGTGCTCCTGACGACGCTTAATTAAAGACAAGGAAACACATACAAAGAAACTCAAAAGGAACAAGTGATTGGTATCAAAGAATTAGCAACGTGGTTGTTCAAGGATCATTGGGTTAATTGGAAGGGCATATGAACCTTAGATCGGGAAGAAACCTAGGGAAAGATCGTCAAAGTATTAGATCATCCGAAGCTAGTGTCAACCATACAACTAGATCTTGGGCCCAACAATTGAGTGATTACTCCTACGCTCTAGACTCAGAAACGAGTGACTCTGAGATGTCTTACAACATGGAGAGACCCATGGGTAGCTCAGGAGTTGCATACCTAGAAAAACCAGAAGGTCCCTACAAGACTCAATTGGAATGCATCTAGACGAACCGTTTAGGTGCACGCATTTATGAGGATGGTATGAGAAGATCTGTTGTCTTAATTAAAAACCCGAGTCAGCCCATTGGACTAGAACAGCCGGTAGTCAAGTTCAAAAATGGTTCTTACATTGATAAAGAAGGAACAATGTATGTGGTCACTAGCCAACCAAAAAGAATAGATGAATTTGGCAACATAATCACAAAAGTCAAAATAGGGGACATAGAGCAAGGGAACTTAGGAAAGGAGCCAAAAACCCCTCGAGGCAAGTCGGTTCTAACGAGAATAATCATGCCAGAGTGGGTTCCCCAGGAAATAGGAGCATAGATTTGCTTTTTGGAGGTATAAGCCTGAGAAACCTAACAAGGTAGGAGCACTCACCATCTATGAATTCAAAGATCCTGATAGCCTAGGCAAAGTGACCCACCTAGATGATGCTTCTGAGAGGATCTTTGTGGTCTTAGAGCATGGAAGACATGCATACACTTGGAAGGGTGAATTTGTTTTTCCCCAACCTCAATCCACTCTGTCTTATAGTCGCCAAGGAGCTGGAACATCTCAAGATCATGGGACTCAAAGAGAACGGAGTAGAGATAGACCCGAGGTGAGCTTTGCTAACACATTGGGGAGAGAAAGAACGAGGATTGAGACAGATAGAATGGACAGGGAGAGACATAGGGAACTGAGGAATCCAAGAAATGGAGACGAATTCCCTCTCCCAAGGCCTAGAGAACATGCTAGAAGCTTAAGGCCTACACAATTGGTTAAGTCCATGAAGAATTGCTTCGATGGCACAAGAGACCCATATGACCATGTAGCAGAGTTTAGGCAAGTTTTGAGAGCTGAGCAAGTTGAAGACTTGTTCACTCAATACAATGCTTTCGATCTAACTCTCAAGAACACTGCATTGAATTGGTTTCAACTGCTTCACCAAGGCCAGTTAGAAATATAGACTAACTTATGAAAGTATTCATCACGGAGTTTTCCAAGAGTGGTATTCGGCATAACACATCCTCCTTGATATACAACTTCAAGCAAACTCCTCAAGAGACAGTGAGGCTCGTAGGAAGAAGGTTCAGGCAATACCTAGAGAGATGCCTTGTTCCAGAGTTACCCACTCCAGCCAAACAAGTGGCCTTATTTCTAGACGGATTGTTCAGTACCAAACTAAGATCATACGTGTACTTAAAGGACCCTAGATCCATAGAAGAATGTGTATGCATGTGCATAGACATTGAGGATAATCTAGGGGAGGAATTAGAGCTCTCAAAGATCTATAAAGATTTAGATAGTTCTACTAGCCTCACTTCCTCACAATCCACATCAATTGAGGATCTCGCAGAAAAGGTAGCCCAAAAATTAGGCGTCTCTAGCAAGCAGATTCCGAGATTTGCCCCTGGAAAACGATGCTATACCTGTGCAAGAGACCATATGGCTAGTATGTTCCCTATCATGGCTCAACCCCAAGTTAATCCTAACAGCCAATACTGCACCATAGAAAGGAGATACACCAATCACATTGCACAAGACTACCCATATAACAAACAAGCTGTTAGACAAAATTATCCTCAGACTTACCCACAACAAGGAAAATACCAGAATGAGTACCCACAATAGCAGTATGGTAGGCCCCAGCAAACCTATCAACCACCCTATCAAGGGTAGCAAAGACCTCAGCCAGTCCTAGCATAGCAACCCCCTTCTCCAGCCAATGTGATTCCAGTGAAATATGCAGCCGTAGAAGAAAATCCCAATAGAGCTATAGTGCTAGTGACACCAGTGCTTTCAGAAAGTGACCCAAGTGACCATAGTTTTGACTCTACCCATATTGATAGCCCACAAGCTTACTACATGCAGTCACCGGAGCATAATGAGTCATACTATTATGAAGAACCGAGTGAATCTAGTTGGAAGCCAGAATATGTGAATGTCATGTATGCAAACCCCAACTCTAGACCTCAGCCTAGGCAGATAAGACCTCTATTTCCTAGAGGGCCATGCTTCAGATGTTAGGGAGATCACCTCATTCGTGATTGCCCTCTACCGACACCTACACAAACCCAATCTGTGACAATTCAAGGCTTTTGTCCAGATTGTGGAAAGGAGCACTTGTTATGAGAGTGTCCTAAGAACCCATCAATATGCCAAAAATCACTCCTATCAACGTTATTGGGTTAGTCATAGACTCCACGAGAAGTGTGACATCCACGGCCCCGGTGCAAGTCATCACAAGAGCTCAGGCACTTAAGCAAAACCAAGACTTAGGCCAGGAAAAGAATTCAGAGGTTAGTGACACTGAGAGTTAGAATAAGAAGAGGACAAGAGCTTGGAGAGAAAGTTGTGAACGTATGAAAAGACAATGGTCAAAGAAGATGAGTGAACTTGAGAAAATTCTGTGAGAGACCAAGGCCAAAATAATAGAAATCACATCTCAAATGCACTCTCACATCCCACCTCCACTACCATCCCCATCACCTTCCATTCCTCAACCTTCTAATCCACCACTTGTAACCCACCCACCACCCCGAGTAGGATCAATCTTAGCAGATCCCACTCCTGAGGACATAGATATGATGCTTAGAGCATATCACGCCAGGATCCAGGAAGGGCCAAATGTAATGGATCATGAAAGATGTTACCCTAGACCTGACCTAGAGCTTGAAGGAACCAAGTTGTGTGCCAAGATGGTGGAATTGGCTCAAGCCATGTTTGAGGCCAGTCGCCTCTTCAATTGCTCTAGCTCCACTAGAACACCAGTGCATTTTGATGGTCTATTAGATAGATTGGAGGCGATAATTGCAAAGTCTGGAAAAGGAGCCACCTCCTAGGCTAAGGAGCGGGCAAGTGATAGAATAAGCATTCCCCCCAAGGAAGCTTATGTGCCTAACTCCACCGAACCAGACACCTCTTCTTCTATGAATCGGTATTCACCAGAATTCCTACGAGAGATTCAAGAAGAGAAATGGGCTAAAGAAAGCGATGATCCCCCTCCAATTGAACTTGTGGATGATGTGCACGATCAATTCTCACAAGACATTCCTTCCCTTTATGGAGAGCAAGAGAGTGCCCAATCTCAAGAGAGATTAGACTTCGAGTCCAATTCCTTACAGGAACTACCCCATTTCACAGGCCCATGGGAAGCAAAATCTACTTGTATGAGAGCACCCACGGTCATGATAAGAAACGAAGACTCAATCATACCTAGGAACACAGAGGTAGTGAAGAATAATAAAGTGTAGTGCAATCTCACTTTAGAAGAGTTACTCAAGGTTAAGCCTGAATTGTGGAAACATGTAGCCAAGTAAGTGCCAGACATATCAAAACCTCGTTCCCAGGTAGGATCTCATAGAACAGTGCCAGAAATAACCTTGGACAAGATAGGAGAGATGATTGAAGTAGAAGAAGGAACCACATATCTCCCTATCACTCATCAGGGTTACACCACCAAGGCAATATTGGACTCAGGTGCAGGAGTTGCAATAGCTACCACTTCCCTATGGAAGCATTGGGGCAAGCTAGCACTCATGCCCACCAAAATGAGGCTACAAATGGCTGATGGTCACATTGAAAGACCCTTAGGGCTACTAGAAGGAATAACTCTCACCACTTGTGGTGTAGAGTTTGAGCATACTTTTGCTATATGTGATTTTAGCAAAAATCAAGCCTACGAGATGATTCTAGGAAGACCATTCTTGAGACAATTGCAAGTAGTATAGGATTGGGGGACCAATTCTTTATATTTGCAACACTTGGGTGTAACAACCAAAGTGAATCTCAAAGATTTCTCTCATAGAGAAGTGCCCCCCATTCAATGGAATCCCATCCATAGAGCCACATATGATACAAAGTCAGTGCATTCCATAGGATCAGGATCCTCATGGATGCATGAAAACACTCACTTATGGATGTGTAAAGTGGCAAAAGAGGAAGAGAAAAGGGAAATGGCTAGAGAGGTAGGTGCGAAGGAAATGCATAGACCAATACAAGACCCAGCCTATGCACTTGTAGTATTTCCTGATGAAGAGTTTGAGCCTCATGGTTGGGCAGAAATCTTAGCAAATATGGATGTAGCCATCAATGAAGAGTAGTGGACACCCCATTGTGATGAGGATGCCTATGACATTTCAGTCTTCACAATAGAGCCAATCATGTGTGATCCAATTATTGAAGAATGTGAACCTAGCCCTGATGCATTTGAGGATGCAAGTGACTCCGATCCAGAGTCAATTATAATGGACCCTCCTTTTGCATCAGATGAGGAATATTTCTATGAAGTAGAAGCTCACCCTCAGAGACACGAAGAGATTATGAATGAGGTGAGATTAACCACATAAGTGACCACTAGGAATGAAGGCAAGAAGAGGAAGAAGAGAGAAGTCATACTAGAGGAAGAAGAATCATTGTTTGAGGTCCCGGAAAATTTCAAGAAGTATGAAGTTGAAGATAGGAGAGTCATGTAAGAATGCCTAAACATGAAGCCCTCATAGAAGAGGCCTATGATAACAAGGAAACTACAAAGAAAATCATAGTGAGCTTAGAGGAAGGTGAAGAGCGATGCACATACATAGGACATGACCTAAGTGAAGATGAGGAGCAAGAGTTGATAGCCTTACTACGAGAATATAGAGATGTGTTTGCATGGAGTTACAAGGACATGAAAGGTGTAGACCTTTACATATGCTCACATATGATCCCCATGACCTCAGATGCCAGACCCTCTAAACAAAAGCCATACACATATAATGACAACTATGCTGCCAAGATCAAAGAAGAGATAGATCGCTTGGTTGAAGCTGGATTTATCTATGAAATTGAGCACACTGAATGGGTATCCCCCATTGTAGTGGTGCCCAAAAAGAACGGCAAATTATGTGTATGCATTAACTTGAAGAAGGTTAACGTAGCCACTATCAGAGATAGTTATCCGCTTCCTATCACTGAGCATCTATTAGAAAGGGTAGTAGGCAAGGAAGTGTATAGCTTCCTGGATGGGTTCTCTGGTTACAGATCAGCATAAGACGGATTTTTCCATAGAGTGGGGCATATTTGCTTTTTGGGTGATGCCATTTGGTCTAACCAGTGCATCCGCAACCTTTTAGAAACTGATGTGCCATGTGTTTAAAGAGTTCCTGAGGAAGAATTTGGAAGTCTATGTTGATGATCTCTATGCTCATTCCAACATTAGACAAACACATATACCTGAACTCAGGCAAATCTTTGACAAATGTAGAGAATATCGTCAGCTTGAACCTAGAAAAGTGTGTTTTCATGGTCAGGCAACACAAGATTCTAGGACACATAGTGTCAAAGAATGGCAGATCCATTGACGAAGAGAAAGTGAGAGCTATCGCAGAACTACCTAGGCCAAAGAATGTCAAGGAAGCACAAGCTTTCATGGGGCATTGTGGGTATTACCGACGTTTTATACACATGTATACCATCATTGCAAAGCCTCTGTACGGACTACTGACCACTTTTGAGTGGATTGATGAATGTGAGAAATCTTTCAATGAGCTTAAACGGCAATTGTGTTCAGCACCAATCTTGACTACACCAGATTGGAACAAGCCATTCCATGTCCACGTGGATGCATCCAACTATGCTATTGGATGTGTGCTAGCACAACCTACGGGCGAAGGTAATATGGATCTTCCAATTGCCTATGCTACTAGACAGTTAAATGCACCTGAACAAAATTATACCACTATGGAGAGAGAAGGATTAGGCATGGTATATGCAGTTAAAAAATTTAGACACTATTTGCTTGCAAATAAGTTTAAATTTTTTACTGATCATCAAGCACTGTTGTACTTGGTAAACAAGCCATGCAATATAGGTAGATTAGTAAGATGGTTCCTCTTACTAATGGAATATGACTTTGAGGTAGTGGTGAGGAAGGGAAAGACTCACTTGAGAGGAGATCATCTCTCGAGGCTCACATCCAGAGAGGCCCCACAAGGAGTGTCAGATGACCTTCACACACATCACAAACACTCCACCCACTAACCCCTAACCGCTTGGAATGTCATGTTAGTATTGTGGAGGGAACACCATAACATCGTGTTTCCTATGCAATGCTAATGTGCCTCTCTTCTTCTAGCAGATAAGCATCAACAGCTACAAGCAGTCTCATGGCAGAAGCAGCAGGCTCGAGCTCACAGGCAAGAGTAAGTACTACGGGGATTAATGTGGACAGTCTACCTATTGATGTGCCACCAACTGAACGACATGTAGAGCTCAACACCTCCAGCAACTACCTATATCGGATCCTCCCACAGGAATCACAGAGAGAGCCCATGCGAATTCTCATTGGTTGAATGGCATGGCAGGGCCCTTAGGAGAGACAAAGTATATGTAGGAGTCCAAGTGTGAGTATGACAATTCATGGGTCCGATTCCAATTCTTTTACAAAGAATTCGAGACCCTCCAGAACACACAAGACCTTCAAACCATATGGAAACGTGCAGGGCTATCGGAGTACTTTGAGGCACCCTTACCCAAACTAGATCTCCTACGATGTTAGTATTTGGTCTCAACATTACAGGCTAATGAAGAAAAGGACAAACCAGGAACACTCGTTTTTCCTTCTTTGCTGGGCAACAACGTGTTGAAGAGGTTCAAACTTACATTGAAATTGGTGAGCTCTGCTTTGAATATGGACGGCACACATGTACGTTCTGAGAAGGATGCTCTCATTCCCACTAACATGAAGGGCGAAAACTATTGAAGCTGAAAGATATGGCAGCACTCACACCAAACGTGTCTATCCCTCTCCATATGTGCATGCAACATTTTGCATTTCTTGGGCAGGATCGATTCACCCAACCCCACAAAGGAATATGGTTCGCTCTTTACCTAGGAGACAGGTGCGTTACCGATTAAGCTTCCTGTATGGATTGTGGAGCAGTTGTATGAAGAAAATAAAAGGTCATCTAGAAAACTAGTGGTGAATGGTTGTTGTGCGATCACACGCATTATCTATAGATGCTTAGCATATGATGTACCCATTGAACGTGCTTTAAGTTGGGCACAACTACAAATGTTTAAGAGACTCAAAGCGGCCACACATCAATCCAAGCGCATGAGGGGCTCGATTCCTTGTGTCCAGACACATGAAGTTTTGACGACTCCGGAAGTCTCGCCACTAGGGGAGGCCACTGTACCTCCCTTTACCATTAGAATACCTAGGGCTGGATCTGAAGGTGCATCACAAGCTGCCCCATCGGCTCCCCCTGTACCTTTCGAAGTTGAATTTGCTACGACTGGAGACGTTGAAGGGATGAGCACCTTTGAATTCAAATCGTTCTTATAGAATACCCAACTCTCTGATGTAGAATTCTTTTCGCACACAGAAGAACAGGGCACCTCTTCCCAAAGACGAAGGAAATCCATAGACAGCCGCCATGTGCATTGGGGTGATGATTAGCAGAGAACTTTATCTCAACAACTAGAACACTCAGAGGCAAAAGAAGAGGAAGGAGAAGAAGTAGAAGTTGAAGAAACCACCAGAACCCCAGTATATACAACAGAACTCTGCAGGCTATATCAAATCATGGAACGAGTGCGATCGCAACAACTGCTCACCGAACAGAGCAGTAGGGTGCTCATGGCTTAGCTATTGGAAGAAGCTGGAGTTGACTTTGAATACAACGAAGGCCTACTATTAATGATAGAAACGTATGGGGTAGTGGAAGCAGTTCGATCATAAATCCAGAGGCCTCCTGTTAAATATGATCCGCGAAGATTCCAAACACTCCATGGTCTGGTAAGAACATCCAGATTCCCATTACTACGGTGGAAGGACCTATTATTATATCGGAAACCATTGAGACAACCTCCCAAGCAGCAGCAACCTTTGGCCAAGAGCTCCCAGTCACCCATGAATCAACCGAACCACTACCATCGACCCCCCACCATCCCCTCCTCGAACAGAAGCTGTAAATATCACCTCCTCTACCCAATCCACAGAGCAAACCTTCATTTTCCATAGTCCCACCTCCAGTTCCACTTTGTTTTCCTCCTTTGAAAAACCTCTATATAATACCACCACCATCATAATAGAGTCCTTCATAGAGTCTGTCATAGGCCAACCAGCCCCCACACCCTCGGCCATAGGCTCTAGATCCATATTCTTTGGATTCCTTGCCACCACACCACCCTTCATGGCCTTTCCGCCTCCGATCTCTCACTTCCCACCCCCCATACCACCAGTCCTTCAACCCGCTGTGGTCAAGAATTGACACTCAAGCTTGAGAACCATTTCAGGAAATCAAATCAAGTTGAATGAAAAGACGATAAATTGACTAAAACCATGGTGATCTCTATCCTTTCATCCCTCATTTAAAATATGATGAGATATAACATCTTATGTAGTTATATGTGTATGTGTACATGTTCATATTTCTCATAATAAGGACTCCATTTGGAGGTAAAAATTAAACGTTTTCTTTGTTAAGAGTCAAAATACGAAGATTATGTCTGACATCATAGAGACCACCAGTTTCGTTATTCAAAATATAATCAAATTTATCTGTGAGCAAGAGTGTTCTTTATGCATGAGTGTCTTTGCATGCATATATAAGTGTACATATATGTTTGTATATAATAAATATGCAAGTACCTGTGTGCACATAAGCATATTCATTAGTTGTACATACACCTTTTTACTATATCATTTAAAAATAATTACGAATATGGAAGGAGCTACGTGGAACTACTGATCTGGAGGAGGCATGGAGCAGATGCATGAAAAAAAAAGGCCATTTGGCACATCTGAATTTGGCAATGAGGGATCGGCAGAAACAGGGGAAGTCATGCTGATCTGGAAAGGCGGCTAAAGGATCGGTGACAGAGATGAAAAGAGGGCGCTGTATGCTCTGAGAAGAGGAGTCTTTTTTGGTAGATCAATAGGAGTTCGTGGGGCTTAACGACAGACGAGGACTGAAGAAAGAGGGACGGCTGCAGAGAGAAAAGGGAAAAAGCCCATGTCTGAGGAGGGAATCGAGCTCATTTGATAGAGGTGCTATTGATCATGGCAAAATAAACCTGAAGATCCGAGTCTGGGAGGAGTTGTAAATCATTGAATCACAGAAAATTAATTTGTCAAACACAGAGTATAACTAAGGGAGGCATCTACGAGCGAAGGGCGTTTTCTGATGTGCTAATGAAGAACGCGCAATCATGAGGGAATTCAGACAGAACGAAGGAAGTCAACTTTAGCTTTATCTAACAAGCAACAAAGATATTCAGGCAAGCTCATATCTATTGGATGACGACGCTGTGGAGGACTGTGCTTTGAACTCCATCTATAATAAATCATCAACGACATACAATTGATACGTTTACAGCTTCCAACTTCGATAGTACGTGAAGAAATCCCTGACGCAGAATGTGCTGCAGCTGGTTGTCCAAAGCCTCTAGTTCTGGAGCGGCTTGTGTGTGATCCTATGCTCAAGGTTGAAATTCAGGAACTGCGAATGCGTGGCAGAGTCAACAGTCAAGTTCATGATGTGGCAGAATGCACAGAGCTTGACGATTAATCTTCATGCTTTGACATTCCAGTAAGCAGTCATTCAGAAGCAACCTCATGGAGAGAGAAACTTCCCCCCATCAGAGGTGCTTTAAAACCTGCTGAAAGCCAGTCAAAGGCTTCGAGTAAAGTGGTAAAGCGTAGTGTGGACACTGATAGAATTTCTCTGAAAGACATGCTCAGGTATTGATCTCAGTGTGCTATGTCAGTATGCAATCATTAGATGTATTGCTTCAGAAAGGTCAAAATTTATCAAGGGATTTTGTATATTGTCAGTTGCAACAATGCATCAAAAGAAAAGATTTGGTTGTTGGAAGGCATGTGCATTTTTTCAATTGTCAGTAAAGGCCTTGATACAGTGACTGTCCTTGTCAATCATGTTTTACGCTTTTATTTTGCTTGTGACAGTTTGCTTGATGCAATGCAAGTGTTTGAATCTCATAAGCCAAATATATATTCATATAATGCGATCATGTCTCTCCATGCAAAACTTGCGGACGGTAACAAGACACTTGAATTGTTTGCTAAACTTCAAGATGATGGATTGATGCCAGACATCTGCACATTTCTGAGCATATTGAACGCGTGTGGCAAACTGTCTGCTGCATGCAAGGGTAGGTTAGTGCATCACCAGATCACTGAGACTGGTCTAGACACTCACGTTTCTATGTCAAAAACAGTGATAGACATGTACGGTAAGTGTGCATGTTTAAGTGATTCTCATAAAGTATTCGATAGATTATCTACACGAAATGTGGTTTCATGGGCGGCTCTTATTTCTGGATATTCGCAAAATGAGTATGTAGAATACGTATTGGAGTTTTTTTTTTTTTGAGAAGATGAGATCATATGACCTAAAGCCAAATGATGACATTTTTACATGTGTCTTGAGAGCGATTGGAAGTTTTGGGTTACTACATGCTGGCAGACTTGTACATGAAGAGATCATTGTAGTAGGACTAGAAAGGGTTGATGTTGTTGTAACATCAGTCATTGACATGTACTTGAAAGCCAATAGCCTTGAAGATGCACGGGTGATCTTTGAGGGAATAGAAAGTATTAATATAGTCAGTTGGAATGCAATGATTATGGGTTATGCAAACCATGGGGAATGCTCTCTTGCCTAGCTCCTCCCTTCTCCTTTCCATGAATCCTCGCGACATACCTGGTGAACCCGACGTGAAAGGAGGGGGTGAGTGAGTTATAGAGCCACAAAGATTAGCATAATCAAAATGGAAGAGATCCTAGCTCAATTCCTACGCTTTCAAGAAGAAGATAGGCGTCAAAAAGCCATCCAATCACTTCATGAACGTCTAGTCAATCGGTGTGGCTTTTTCAATGGAAAGAATGTCTCAAAGTTCTGCAAAGAATATGAACTCGAGGCCAAATATCTAGGTGTCGGATTAAGTCCGATGACGGAAAAAGAATTATGTGAAAACTTTATCTATGTGTCGGGATACGACATGCGAGACCAAATAATGCGAATAAATCAAACGACATGGTCCCAATACAAAGCGACACTCCTCAAGCAGTTTATGCTAGAGGATCTTGATAAAGTAACTCGTAGATCTTTCCTGAGGTGGGTTCATATGCCCAAAGACCAACCAATTCTCGAGATCAAAGAAGAGTTTGAGCGACAATATGATGATCTTTCTGAGCACGATAAGAGGTGCATAAGTCATGAAAGGGTTTCGTTGTTTCTTCGAACAATCGATATTAATGCCCGAGAGGAGTTAATTCCACTTCTACAAGATATAGACTCCGACTCAGGACTCACAGAGGATTGGATGCTCGTCCATGAAGCTGTGATGAAATACGTAAAGAAACAACAAACAATAGAGAAATTTTTAAATGATTGGAGAACAGATCTTCAAACAGATGAAAATTATAACCATGTTCCAAGCATTTTACCAATCGTGGATAATGTTCAAGTCCATGAGGTTGTAGAGACCCCATTTGGGCATGAAGTAGACATGCATGGGCTTGATATCCATAGTAATGATGGGAAATATGAAGAAACTTATAAAAGTGCGATCGATGTAACCTCAAAGGTTACAAGGTGCCAAGAGCCCCTAGACTTCTTTACAATGATTATATCTTTAGGTGCCATAAGTGGACAAAGCCCGAAGATGGGAGGATCAAAGGAGCAAGTGGAAGCTAATCAAAATCAAACCAAACTAAACCAACATCAAACCAAACAAACAACAAACATTAAACAAAACAAAAACCAACAAACCCCAACAAGAAATCAAGATGAAGCTTCCTCTACTCCGATAAATTCCTCACATCGAATAAAAGATAATCAAACAAATCAAGAAACATATCAAGATACAAACAAAGAGATAGAGATATCTAGAAGGCTCATAGGTGACCAAATGGAGATAAAAGATGAGATACAAATAGAGAACCTAATAAATATGTCTGAAGATCGAGCTCGAGATGCATCCTTACATGATGACATCGGGCAAGATGTGGAGTATGATTGGATGTCACTTGATGGTGATGATCCTTTTCTAACACAAGATTCGGATAGAACTTCTGATCTAATGACTGAATTACATGAAGGAACTCTCATGGAACATGATGTTGAATCTAAGGACCTGTCAATAAAAGATCCGATGGGTAAGAAAATAGATATGTAGGAATCCACATTATACATGCATACGGAGATGCAAGAAAACGAACTTACTTATATGAAGGAGGACATGCAAATAATGAGTCCTCTAGAGATTGAAATGTGTGATGACGAAGATGAGTATGATGCTAATCTAGAGGATGTACAAATGATAAGTCCTCTAGATAGTGATATGTATGGCGATGGTGATAAGCATGATCCTAATCCTACCGATAGTCTAGATCAAGATCAAGATACTGATATTCTTTTGAGTGATGTCACATTGGACAAAGATCCTACACATAAAAAAGAGGATAAGTTGGATGGAGTTCAAAATAATGGTATGTATGTAAATGATGCCACATTCCATGAAGAGAGAAATATGAATGAACATGAGGAGGATGAGAAAATACCATTGATCATTCCTCTAAATACTGATATGTATGTCAAAAATAATCATGTTGAGTTGAGTCCACACGTTGAAGAAATTGAGCATAAAGTGGCAGATGAAATGTTTATTGTGACATATGATAAATCTGATGCGTGTATAGCATTGAAGGATATCCAATGTAAAACTATTGAGTCAAACGATTGCAACGATGAAGCTCAAGTTGATTTGGATGCGTATGTTGAGATTCTCATACATGATGAGATTCTTGAGCAAGAATCAGTGATTGAAGAATCAATGCTTGAAGAAGGTGAACTAAGTACATCCTCAGAAGAGAACAAGCAAGAATCGATGGAGATGGATGTAGAATCCTGTAATGACATTTTGGATAAAGAAGTTGAAGATCAAGATTTTGTTGATTATGAGGATATGGATTCCATTCACATTGAGGGAGAAATATTTTGGGAACATAACAAAGACAACGATGAAGAGTTCCTGGAAAGACTAGAACAAGAAGCGGATACCATAATTAATGGGACTCAAGTAGAAAGGAATCATGATAGATTGGAAGATAAAAATGATTATGTAATATCATCCGAGCATGATGCTCACTTCTACTTGATGAAGGAATTGAATGAATCTAATCAATACGTTTATTTCGATGAAGATGAAGAACATATTCGAAATGATGCAATTGAAGATATTTCCTCAAATGATCCCAAGCATGAAATGAATCAAAATCCATGCTTGCACGGAATTTTTAAAAATGATTTAAGCATATTAAAAATCAACACTCTATATTCATGTGTGTTTGACTCATCGAGAGTAACCTCACATGAGAGGATCATGAATAAAGGAGACTATGCCCAAACGATTGAAACATGGATGTTTGAATTTTCTAAAAGCTATGTATGCCAGTCGAGCCTACAAGGAATGGACGAGCAAATGAAATGGCTTGTCCACATATCTAATCTTTTTAAAAATGATTCACGGATTGATGCGATCCAAAGGTGGATTCTTTACAAACACAGTTTCTTTGGTGAGTATGTTTTAAAGAAGGTGAGATTGAAGGAAGAATCTTTTTCAATAAAATTCCATAAAGCTTAAAGGAATGTTTTTGTAAATAGGAATGTATATATCTTAAGTTTTTGCTTTGATTTGAAGAAAGACGCAGGAATCAAATCAATACATTGAAGATAGCGACTCAGAATGAAACAAGAAGAGGAGATTGGATGCGACAAGCTCAAGCGGCTTCTGACTTCATACTGGTGAGATGTTATCACTTCAGTTTTTTTCTTCTCTCTTGTATATGTGTATATAAAAAGACTGCATGATTAAGCATATAATGCATATAGAAACGTTTAAATAAGAAAATTAAGTAGACCAAAGATCTCGTGCCACTAATTAGATTACATGTAATGTATAAGGACCAGGATTATATGAGTAAGGTTAGAAGATGGACTAGAACTTTCGAGAGCAAGACCTAGGAAGGTGAAGGAAAGACCTAGACTAAGTATCTGTATATAGTAGTGTTTACAAACACTTGATGAGTGAGACACTTCGACTTCTACTCTTGATCTCTCATCTGACCTAATCTTCAGACAGATTATATCTTGAGAAAGAAATTCTTATACCAGCCAGCTATTTGTGTGTATGTGTATGTGCCGTTGGGCGCTGCGATAAGCTAGCAGGCGGGTGGGACTACCCTGGTCGGGTGATCAGGGCCACGAGCTGACGCTAGTTGTGTCGTATGGCCTGACCTACATGTTGTTACGCGCTCATACGAGTTGATAGGCGGGTGGAGTCACTGTGACTGGGTGGTTAGAGCCACGAGCTGACGTTGATTTCGTATGAGGCTGACATTGTGCCTCGTGCGCTATGTCGGGTCGGTAGATGGGTGGGCTAAACCTGGCCGGGTGGTCAGGTCCACGAGTCGCATCCGATTTCGACATAGGCCGAAAAGTGTGGAAAAATAAATAAATAAAAATAAAAGCAAAGATATAAAGGTTGAGCTGGGATAAAGAATTAAAATAAAGAAAAACAGAATAAAAATATGAGAAAAATAAGAAAAGGGTTTGAAGGGGTTTCAGATGATAGAAGATCAATAGGGAAGCCAGAAGCGAGTTTCATAAATCGAGTTAGTGAAGACTGGTATATGCAAATGCTTCGGATAGGCTACTAGATCTGACCGGGTCAAGTTAACGAGAGAGCTAAGAAGTTTTCGATTTACTCATGTGATTTCTAGTCTAAGTGCATTAATGTATTCTGATATGTTGTATGAGATGCTTTTGTCTACTTTCTTCTCTTAATTTATGGCAAGACTAATGCATTTTTAGGTTTCATGCATCAAGTTAGAATTTTCTTTAAGTTCTGTTTATATGCTATGACTACTTGATCCTTGCTTGTGTTTGATGTTGTGTATGCAGGTTGGTGCATCCAGAGGATGCACAGGTTCAGAGGGGGTGGATGTGGTCAAGAATTGACACTCAAGCTTGAGAACCATTTCAGGAAATCAAATCAATTTGAATGAAAAGACGATAAATTGACTAAAACCATGGTGATCTCTATCCTTTCATCCCTCATTTAAAATATGATGAGATATAACATCTTATGTAGTTATATGTGTATGTGTACATGTTCATATTTCTCATAATAAGGACTCCATTTGGAGGTAAAAATTAAACATTTTCTTTGTTAAGAGTCAAAATACGAAGATTATGTCTGACATCATAGAGACCACCAGTTTCGTTATTCAAAATATAATCAAATTTATCTGTGAGCAAGAGTGTTCTTTATGCATGAGTGTCTTTGCATGCATATATAAGTGTACATATATGTTTGTATATAATAAATATGCAAGTACCTGTGTGCACATAAGCATATTCATTAGTTGTACATACACCTTTTTACTATATCATTTAAAAATAATTACGAATATGGAAGGAGCTACGTGGAACTACTGATCGGGAGGAGGCATGGAGCAGATGCATGAAAAAAAAAGGCCATTTGGCACATCTGAATTTGGCAATGAGGGATCGACAGAAACAGGGGAAGTCATGCTGATCTGGAAAGGCGGCTAAAGGATCGGTGACAGAGATGAAAAGAGGGCGCTGTATGCTCTGAGAAGAGGAGGATGGGGAGTCTTTTCTGGCAGATCAATAGGAGTTCGTGGGGCTTAACGACAGACGAGGACTGAAGAAAGAGGGACGGCTGCAGAGAGAAAAGGGAAAAAGCCCATGTCTGAGGAGGGAATCGAGCTCATTTGATAGAGGTGCTATTGATCATGACAAAATAAACCTGAAGATCCGAGTCTGGGAGGAGTTGTAAATCATTGAATCACAGAAAATTAATTTGTCAAACACAGAGTATAACTAAGGGAGGCATCTACGAGCGAAGGGCATTTTCTGATGTGCTAATGAAGAACGCGCCATCATGAGGGAATTCAGACAGAACGAAGGAAGTCAACTTTAGCTTTATCTAACAAGCAACAAAGATATTCAGGCGAGCTCATATCTGTTGGATGACGACGCTGTGGAGGACTGTGCTTTGAACTCCATCTATAATAAATCATCAACGACATACAATTGATACGTTTACAGCTGCCAGCTTCGATAGTACGTGAAGAAATCCCTGACGCAGAATGTGCTGCAGCTGGTTGTCCAAAGCCTCTAGTTCTGGAGCGGCTTGTGTGTGATCCTATGCTCAAGGTTGAAATTCAGGAACTGCGAATGCGTGGCAGAGTCAACAGTCAAGTTCATGATGTGGCAGAATGCACAGAGCTTGACGATTAATCTTCATGCTTTGACATTCCAGTAAGCAGTCATTCAGAAGCAACCTCATGGAGAGAGAAACTTCCCCCCATCAGAGGTGCTTTAAAACCTGCTGAAAGCCAGTCAAAGGCTTCGAGTAAAGTGGTAAAGCGTAGTGTGGACACTGATAGAATTTCTCTGAAAGACATGCTCAGGTATTGATCTCAGTGTGCTATGTCAGTATGCAATCATTAGATGTATTGCTTCAGAAAGGTCAAAATTTATCAAGGGATTTTTTATATTGTCAGTTGCAACAATGCATCAAAAGAAAAGATTTGGTTGTTGGAAGGCATGTGCATTTTTTCAATTGTCAGTAAAGGCCTTGATACAGTGACTGTCCTTGTCAATCATGTTTTACGCTTTTATTTTGCTTGTGACAGTTTGCTTGATGCAATGCAAGTGTTTGAATCTCATAAGCCAAATATATATCATATAATGCGATCATGTCTCTCCATGCAAAACTTGCGGATGGTAACAAGACACTTGAATTGTTTGCTAAACTTCAAGATGATGGATTGATGCCAGACATCTGCACATTTCTGAGCATATTGAACGCGTGTGGCAAACTGTCTGCTGCATGCAAGGGTAGGTTAGTGCATCACCAGATCACTGAGACTGGTCTAGACACTCACGTTTCTATGTCAAAAACAGTGATAGACATGTACGGTAAGTGTGCATGTTTAAGTGATTCTCATAAAGTATTCGATAGATTATCTACACGAAATGTGGTTTCATGGGCGGCTCTTATTTCTGGATATTCGCAAAATGAGTATGTAGAATACGTATTGGAGTTTTTTTTTTTTGAGAAGATGAGATCATATGACCTAAAGCCAAATGATGACATTTTTACATGTGTCTTGAGAGCGATTGGAAGTTTTGGGTTACTACATGCTGGCAGACTTGTACATGAAGAGATCATTGTAGTAGGACTAGAAAGGGTTGATGTTGTTGTAACATCAGTCATTGACATGTACTTGAAAGACAATAGCCTTGAAGATGCACGGGTGGTCTTTGAGGGAATAGAAAGTATTAATATAGTCAGTTGGAATGCAATGATTATGGGTTATGCAAACCATGGGGAATGCTCTCTTGCCTAGCTCCTCCCTTCTCCTTTCCATGAATCCTCGCGACACCGCCCATGACTACTTTTGTAGAATGTTTCAAGCCACCACCCAAACCCTCTCATCGAGCCCTTTCCCAACATCCACAACACACTTATTCACCACGATCACACACACACCACCTACCATTCCAGTATACATGGTAGATGCTACACTCACCTCCACCCCTGAGGGTATGGATATTTCACCACCGACGGCACCTCCACCTCCCCCCACACTCCCACCTTCTCCCATTCCCCCTCCACCAATTTCACCTGCACACACATTTCCAATAGCCACAACATTCACTCTTCCCATTCCCCAATCCCCTCCTCTTGCATTTTCCATTGTACAAAATACACCTGCATCTATAGGTTATGCATTTGACACCATGCTCGCATGTGTTTCACAATTAAGGACAGAATACAATCAGCTCTAGCAACACAACAAACGACTGCAAGAGCACTAGTGCTACAACATCCTCTTGCTACACTCGAAGAGGAGAATGCTCGCCTTCATATGCAATTTAAAATGTTACAAGAGGCTCATAGCATATTGGAAGTAAAGTTACAGAACGTAGACTAGGAAGCGATACAAGTGGTGGAAGGCCATCTACAGATACAACTAGAACGCAACTCAAAGCTTCAGCGAAATATGGCCCTAGTCAAGTGACACCTTGCAGCTGCTCATGAAGAAAATTGATGCCTCCAACTACAGAATCAAGAAAACTTAGAGGCTACCATCGAAAGCACACCCGGGGCAACGATCAGTCCCTTGAAATTCCAAGCAGTGACCCCTAAAAACATAAAGATAATCCTCGAAGATTATGCTATGCTACTTGAGGCACATGACCAGTTATCAGAGGAACTGGATCAACTGAAGCAAAAATGACAGAAAGACACCATAGTTGCCCCTCAAACTGCCGCCTCCACTGCTTCACTTCTCACGGACTCAGAGGACCTAAAGGATCTCCAAAAACAGTTCTACGAATTGCAAGCATGCATACTACAATACGAAAGACCACCTTTCCCACCTGAGGCTCCCACCAACGAAGAAACAATAGAGATTCCTATGGAACAAACATTTGAAGAGGATTATGAGCCGCAACCCATCCCAGGGGGACGACAAACAGAAGAAGGCTAGGATACTTTCGAAGCACCACGACCTCCGTGGTTAAAACAGGTGGAAGAAATTGGTAGTTCTCATGAAGAGCGCACGATCGTGCAAAATCAGGCCATGAGAGTCATAGAGAAAACAATCTTACAATCCAGTCACTTCAAGAACTTGTCATCTAGACGTCTCATCATATCATCAGAACTCCAATACAGGCCTTACTATATCCTTCTGGCAAATTATAACGCGAAAATACAGAAAGTCACAAGAAAGATTCCTTCCTTCACAACCCAGTTTCAACCTGCAGACCTTCCACCAGAAGCACAGAAAGGCAGGATCTATCAACCGACATGGCGGCAAAAGCTTCTAGAGACATACCCTGAAATGCTGCACACATGGAACCATGCGCTTTTACATCTACTTTACAATCCATGCTATGGGCCGCTTCCACGACGTAGATCATGGAAAGCATTCAACATAAAGGTACAAAATAATGCTCAATGTAAGGAGTGGCTCAACTAACCGTACATAGCGCCACCGTAGGGACCACCATCGATAGCATACATGATGGCCACCATTTGACATTGGATGCTTTAACTTAAGCCCATGCCAGATGTGGCAGCCAAAATGATGCTTAAAATTTTGGATATGATGTAGGTAGTACTCAAAACCTTTAGAAATGCAGCAGCACCACAGGTACGTCTACCTAGGTTTACCGATGGAAATTATGATTTGGTGTATGACATGAGCACCACTCCCAGCATTTGGGTAGCTTATGCTTGACATGCACGCATCAAATACCCCCCTGCATGCTATAAACAGACATTCGAAGACATGTTCAGATCAGGTTTTTGGGAGTATCACTTGGAGGTCTTCGCACCGAAGCCTACATACTTGCTTCATCTCTTTGTATTTGAACAAGCTATGTACTCTGAGTACTACATGACACCGCAACCCGATGTCCTAGGTGCAATAAATTGGGATGCGCTGCAAGCTGATCTAGCACGAGCATTACGGATAGGAGAACATGAGCTAGCCACTAATGTTATCCAATACTATATTGACCACCCTCTAGAACAGAGGTCTGTTAGGGGCGATAGATGCTAGGAAGGGGGGAGTGTTGGCATACAAGTCATAAGAAGAGCATACAGACATAACGGAGCAATCATGCACAATACAACAACAAGGCCCAATCATTTTTTCTATAAACTATTTCCAACTCAAGTGATTTTTATCAATACACACACATTGTAAATCCCGTTTTTGGTAGAAAAGACTCCATTTTGTTCAAGCCGAGGAGTCCCCGAGCTTGAGGAGTATTAGAATTAGCTACATACCAATTTTCATAATTTTTAGACTTTGTTTGAGCCCTCAAATAGGTTCTAGAACCTAATTTTTAACTAGGCCGGACACTAGGTCTGGACAAGGCCAAAGCTAGTTAAAAAACTATAAAAAGAGCTAGAGAGCTCATTTTTGAGGTTAGATTGTTAGTGATTTGAGCTTATGTAAGAGAATTTTTGATGAATGCAAAGAACTCCATTGTTCCTCTCCTTGTTCTTGCCTTCTGTGCGCGTGTGTGTGTATATGTGTGTGCATGTTTGTGTGCTTCTCACTCACACACTTGTGCCATCACTTGCTCATAGTCTTCATACTAGTCCTCACGTCTCCGCGGATTGACAATTATGAGGTGGATCTCCTCACGTTGGTACTTGCCATTGTGCTAGAGTGACAATATCATTCATTTTATATCCAAACCATTTAAATCTTGATATATATTAATCTCATGTGCTTCTTGTATACCCTTGTTTTTAAGATCTGGTTTGTATTCCATTGCTCTAACCCCTTTGGTTTGCATATAATCTACCTCCTGCCTAGGTCATTTATTAATATGTCACTAACATTAAATGAGTCCTCCTCCATGAACAATTCGGAACAAGAAAGCATTGCAATATCTATTCCTAATCCAAAAAGGAGAGAAAAACATAATCCTCCACTATTTTTTGATCTACAGTATTTGTTGTAGGTTGCCTTGGGTGCCTTTGGAGAAGCCGTGACTTCACTAGCACATGTACAATCTTTATTGAAGCACCACCAATTGATCTCCATGCATAAAACTTCATGAGCCGCCAAGCTTCATTAAAAATGGATGTGGAATAAAGAAGCTTGGATCCTTCTTTGGGACACCTTTGAGTGGGATTCTTCATAAGTTTAAATGAAAAAATATCCTTCGAGCATAGTCTATTGGATAGTCTCACACACTTGAAAAGCTTGGGAGAAAGTGGGTTGAGCAAACACTTCAAAATTATCTTCAAAATTGCCTTCTTATGCTCTCTCATTTTTCAGATTTGTAGAGATATTAGACTTAACATAGAGAAAATGGAAAAAAAATTTGCGGGCTGCCAAAATTGGTTATTAGGAGCCTTCCATCATCCCACATGTGAGATGAAATGGTGCTTGGATATCACAAAAAAGCCAAGGTTAATAGACAAAATAAAAATTGGCAATTTGCACTACTAGACTATGAAGAGAGGAAAGATAATGAGGCTACATACTATCGAACAAGCAGGGAGACCAATGGTAGTAGTGACACCAAAACCATGTATGGATATGCATGTGAATATGGGAGATCAAACATCAAATAACCTATGCTTACTCCCATATTCATCTATTGATTTTGAAGATGCAACTTTCGTGGAGGAAGGACATTATGGTATGGTCCATAAAATCAGAATAATCCACTTGAGGTTCTACAATGAGATATTTGCAGTTAAACTAATCTGATTACATGGTGGGGACATGTAGACAAGAAAAAATGAAGCAATTCCTAAGGCCACAATTTTTCCTATCAGACAAAGTGGAATAACCAACAAACTTGCACGTGCTAGACACCATATTAAAAGACCATATGGAATGATGGTATGCTTGACATGTGGCTTGAGAAAATGAAGAAAGAGTCATTGAACATACCACTTAGTAGAAGCATCAAAGATACAAAGGGTGAAGCTAAATGTTTGGAAGTTAATGATGAAATCTTCCGATCAATCTCATTTTTGCATACTTTTAATATATCACATAATGATCTCCATCCATGCAACATATTTTTGCATTTTGAAGAAGTTCATGGTTACATCAGATTGTGTGATTTTGGTAGAGCGACACATTTTTCGACAAAAAAGCTTTCCAAAGTTATAGACCTTGAGATATCAACAAGGAATGAGTGGAGTCCAAAGTATTGGTGGATTACACCTAAATGCACATCGACTTGTCATCCTCCATATAATAAAAGTCAAGAGACATATACCATTGCAATGATTAATTTGCAACTTTTAAAACATTTAGATTTAGATAGTTACCCCATCGATAAAAATGGGGTTTATAAGTTCAAGTTTTCATTAAAACTAGCTATCGATAAAGATGTATTGAAAAGAGTAGACACACATGAGTTACTTAGAGTATTTTCAAACCTTTTTATTTATAGTTTGAAGATATCCAATAGTGATGGTTTAAGATCATATTGAAGAGGATTTTTGTCAAGGAACATTTTTATTAATCAAACATAATTTTTTATCATTGTTTTGGATTCAATTGCTGTGCAAATGTTATATAATTTGTACTTTAAGTGACATTGTTTTTATGATATATGAAGTGATTATGTGAATTTTAATATGAAGTAATTATGATGGATTTTGGTATGGAGTGATTATGATGGATTCTTAGCCAAAGTGATTATGATGGATGTAAATGAAAATGTTATGATGTGGATTATGTTCATTATTATATATTTATTCATGTATCTATCAATCAATCTGTCTATCTATCTATCCATATATCCATCATTCTATCTGTTTATTTATTTTTATATATATGCGCGCACACACACACACACACACACACATATATATATATATATATATATATATATATATATATATATATATATATATATATATATATATATATATATATATATATATATATATATATATATATATATATATATATATATATATATATATACTTGTGTATCTATCAAATTATATGTGAATGATGTGGATTCAATTAAATTATGTAGATTGAAGGATGTTAATGATGTAGATTGAGTGATGTGGACTCAATTGAATAATGTGGATTGAATGACATGAATGATGTTGATCAAATGATGTGATTATGTGGATTGAATGATATAGATGATGTGGAATACAAATTATCATTGATGTGGATTGAATGATGTCAATGATATCGATTGAATGATGTAAATGATATCGATTGAATGATGTAAATGATGCGAATTAAATTGAATGATAGGGATTGAATTGAAGATTTAAAACCATTTTTTCTTTTTGCACATTCACAAGTAAAATATGGCAATAATGCTAGATGTAAAAGATGACCTTGATCATGATGAATCGCAAAGGACTTTTAATGAACAAAATGCTCAATTTGCACAATCAAGGTTAGCGTTTTTTATCACAAAAAGATTTAGAAGGAGAACCATTTTCAATCAAAGAAGTTATAAAGTTATGTTCAAATCATTTTGTTCATGAAGTCCTCTTTCGCAAAATTTTGTAACCGAGGACATGAAGGCCCTCTTCCTCAAAAGTGACCACATATTCTTGTACCCAAAGAACCTAACCTTATTCATGATTTATCATTATAGGGAGCAGAGTTATACATTGAAGGATTAAAAATTCCAAGTTTATGCAGAACAATTAATGATGAACAAAAAAGAATTGATGATTTATAAAATCAAGTGAAAAATTTACAAATATCTCTCGATGCATATGAGAAAAGATATGGAAGACTATCAAAGACATCATCATCTTTTGATTTGTTCACTACCAATGAATTACTACATCATCAAGATATTGAATAGGTTGTTGGGTGTGTGCAGAAATGCGAGAGACACATGAGAAGCACACACAAGGAGCACAAATGCAACAAGACACACAGACAAGACGGATGGCTAGAATAGCTCTCTCTATTAATGACGAACTGAAATAATTAAGAGCTGAATAGTATCCCTAAATACAAAGTACCACCACATAAGAGTGAATCATGTATGTGGTAACATGGGGAGAAAACCTCTAGCCAGCACTAGAGTAAAAAGTGCCCATGTATAGAGAAAAGGTTCAAATCAAAGCTACTCGAGGAACATATAAGTGTAACAAACCCTTCTAGAGCGAATGATGTGCACACATATAGGGAGTGATAGATTAGCCCCCACAAGGTAATAAGCCTAAAGCTTTGCAAAAAGCTTCAAGCTTTTCCCGTGGAAAAGCTTTGGTGAATATGTCTACCACATTATCTTGTGTAGGCACATATACCAAATCAATATCTCCTACATGAAAACGCTCTCTCACATAGCGATAATGCACCTCAATATGTTTGGTCCATGCATGAAACACTGGGTTTTGTGCAATATCCAATGCACTAAGACTATCAGTGAGAATAGGTGTAGCAGAATCAATCTCTAGGCAAAGATCCATCAATAGGCATCTCAACCATATACACTCCACTAAAGTTGTGAAAATTGCCACTCAGCTTCACAACTTGATGTTTCCACTGTAGGTTTCTTCTTACTCAACCAAAATATGCATGATTCTCCAAGGAAAAAGCAATTACCACTAGTGGACATGCGAGTATCATAACAATCAGCCCAATCACTATCTGTAAAAGCATGCAAGGATGGATGAATATCTCTACCATAAAAGAGGCCTAAGCTGAAAGTGCCTCTGAGATGTCTAAACAGGCATTTCATTGCTTGCCAATGCTTAGTGTCACGGCTCTGCATGAATTGACTCAACTAGGAAATTGCATACTATATATCCGGCCTTGTGTTGCATGCATATATAAGACATCCCATAGCTTGCTGATAAAGAGAAGTGTCAAATGCATCACTGGAATCCTCAACTGAGAACCTAAATCCTATCTCAACTAGTGTGGAAACTGGCTTGCAATCCTCAAAGTCAAAACATTGAAGTAGTTTTTCAACATACTTTGCTTGATGCATAACAATTCCCCCCTCGACGGATACCAACTGGGTGCCAATATCATAGCTCAAAAGACCAAGATAAGTGACATCAAAAGTATGCTGCAAATCAGCAATAAGAATGTCCAATTTTGCATCACATGATCCAATCAAGAGTATGTGATCAACATAAAGAACAAGCACTGTAAGATCCACCCCATTTTTGCGTACGTAGAGTGTGCTTTCAATCGGACCACATGTAAAGTCAAGAGCAATCAAGTGCTTATGTATTTTGTCATACCATGCACGTGGAGCTTGCTTGAGACCATACAAGGCTTTATGCAAGAGAAAACCCATATGCTCTTTCCCTTTCATAGGAAATCCAGGAGGTTGCTTCACATAGACCTCTTCTTGCAAATCACCATTCAAGAAGGCTGTTTTTATGTCCAACTAACGCACTTTCCAACCTCGACGGGCAGCCAATGTAACCATGGTACGAATGGTAGTCATGTGTGAAGTAGGTGCAAAAGTGTCCTCATAGTCAATGCCATATTGTTGGGTATATCCTTTGGCAAACAATCTATCTTTGTAGCGATCAATGCTACCATAAGAGTTTCTCTTAATCTTGTAACCCCACTTTGTAGCAATGGCATTTTTTCCTTTTGGCAATTCACATAACTCCTAAGTACCATTCCTATGTATGGAATCCACTTCTGATTGCATAGCACTCATCCATTGTGGATCATCACATGCATCTTCAAAAGTAAGTGGCTCTTCGTTACATGCTATTGCAATAAGAGAATAATCCAGAAAATTAATTGATGCATGGTGAGAGCTTGATCTTGTTCTACCAAGTAAAGCAACACTCAATTTGGTATCCTGCAAAGTTTGTTTCAGCCACTTTGGCATAGTTTGTGCACTCTTAATAGACATGCATTCATTATGTAATACATCATCAACATGTATATAATGGGTGGGCTGAATATCATGCTCATTTTCAACCATATTTTGACACAAATGTTCAGCCATATGTGGCTAGAAATTTCTAGCAATTCTGATATTTTTGGCTGAAAAAATTCAGCCATGTTTGGCTAGAAATTGTTTGCATTTTTAGTTCTATTTTTCAATTATTTCAGCCCTTTGAGCCTCAGTTGGCTGATCTACATGGCCATAGTCAAGTGCACCATTTTGGAACAAAGGCATGAGTGTATCAAACACATCTTGTGAGCTAATTGTTGGCTATTTTTGCATTCAAGTAGAGGGCAAATTGAATTTTCAGTAGATATCACATCAAGACTCACAACAATTATGTTCCTCAATGGATGGTAAAGATATCCCCTACTTTCAAAACTATAACCAACAAATATACATTTCTTTGCCTTCTCATCAAGTTTGTGACATTGTTGTGATGGCACAAGAGCATATGCCAAACAACCAAACATCCACATATGACTAACCATAAGCTTATGTCCATTCCAAGCTGTAGCTCAGTGGTGAGTAGCACCTTATTTAATGTCAATCTGAGAAGACATGAGGATGGTATGAAGACCTCGAGCAAGTGATGTGCACAAGTGGTGATGGAGAAGCACACAAGCATGCACACACATACACACACACATGCACACACGTAAGAAGAAAGAGTGAGACAATGGAAGCTTTGATTAAGATCACAACACAATTACAAGAGCTCCTTTAGTTCAAAGTACAATTTTTTCTCCCCTAAAAATGAGCTCTCTAGCTTCTTTTATAGTTTTTGACTAGCTAGTGGCCATGTCCAGACCTAGTGTTCGGCCTAGTTAAAAATTAGGTTCCTAGGCTATTTTGGAGGTTCAAATGAGCTCTACAAATTATGAAAATCGGTACATAATTACTTCTAATACTCCTCAAGCTTGAGGACTCCTTGTCTTGAACAAAATGGATTCAAATCTACCAAAAATGATATTTACAAGGTTCATGTAGTGATGACAATCACTGTTAAAAAGGGGTTAGGTTGGAAAATTGAATGGCCTACTTGCCAGATCTTCTTTGACTGCTTTGCCTGCTTGGATCTTCTCTTTGCTCTGATTCCTTATGTGGACTCCCTTGTCTTGAGATGCCCTGAGTGTTGTCAACACCCCCCCTCTCGCGTTGTCTCTGATAGACCCTTGCTGAGTTGAACGTTTGACGTAGTACTCGTCGACATTGGTGGCCAAGTGATGCTCTTCTAGCCTCAATCCTTTGGCTAAATCTATAAGGCATCCCAATCGACATGCCCGAGTACCTCCGGATGTGGCATGTGTAGCTTGTCTAAGTGTAGGGTTTGCTCCACAGCAAATAAGTGTAGTAGATGAGAGGTTCTAGGTTTGAATATTTCAGAGTGATAGAACCCTATGATAAACATTTCTTCAAACATTTGTTTGAAGCATGCTGGGAGATATTTGATGCGAGCGTGCCATGCATATATAATATTGACTGATGGTGTTATGCTCATATCATAGACGAGGTCGAGGTTGCCTTCATTGAAGCCTAGGGCTGAAAGGTGAGGTTATTTAACATTTTTGAAGGTTCGAAATGTGACAAGTCGAATATTTTGAGGCACATATGTGCCATGATCTCTGATACATTTTTGAACCTAATGCCCCAATGTCAAATGGTTGAAATCATATATGCTACCATTGGTGGGCCATTTGGTGGTGCCAAATAGACATAGTTCAGCCATTTGTCACATCTTTTGACGTTCTTCACTGTTTGAGTGAACTCAAGCCATGATCTTCTTCGAAAAAGAGGACAATAGCAGGGGTTATACTTAATGTAAAAGGGCATATTGTTCCATGTGCGCACCATTTCGGGATAGGTTTCTAGTAATCGTATTCTCCATGTAGGTTGAAAGAGATTGCCTGACGTAGCGCTCTCGGGAATGTTATCTGGGGCAAACTGGGTTGCGGAGGTTGGCTCTTTCGTGGTGCGGTGTTTGATCTCCACATTATAGTCTGCTAATAAGAGACAAAATGGTACATAAAAATCATTAGAAACACCAATCCATCGATGATGAGATAGGTTCTTGAAGTAGTATGATTTGATGATGACCTCTTCTAGACAAGACATTGACTGTATCTGTACTACTACTCTGTCATCATGAGTTGGGCCTACCTTTTCTAACCTTTGAAGCCATTTTGGAGCTTCAATCTCAAATGTATCCATTCCTTCCTCTATTTGTTTGCCTCTAGGTGTAGGCATAGGTTCATATGGGTCCTCAAACATCTCCTCTACTTCAATTGGAAGTAGTTCTTCCGGCTCTGGCTTCACCAGGGGAGAATGTTGATGTTCATATTGGAGAAGCTTATTTTGCAAAGCTGTTAGTTGTGTTTTCAATTATATCACCTCTTCAGATGTGACGTCTGTAGGTGTTGGTTCTTTTGGTTGCTCTCATTGATTGGCCAATTGCTTCCCTAGGTCATCACGCTCGTTTTCTAAGGCATCATATGCCTCTAGGAGGTCAGCATGGGTGTCCAATATGATTTGCATGTTGGTTGATGGGATGGCTTTGAAGCACTCTAGGTCAATCTGTTTTGGTGATCCTTCCATCGTTGCTTCTAGATTTTCTTCATTCAGTCTTTGTAGTCTTTTATTTTCTTCTAGTGCTGCTGACATGTGTTTCCTGAGCAATGCGAAGTTAGGGGATTGGCCACTAACTCCTCATATTGTCTCTGCAAGGTATCATAATTATGTTGTAGTAGCCGCTTGTCCTTCTCCATGTTTGTGAGTCGTTCTTGTAGTGTCTCATGGACTCTGAATAGGGTCGTATGTTGAGCATCTAAATGCTAGTAATTTTGCTGTAACTGAGACACACATTGATATAAAGTATTAAATACATTATTTACAGGGGTGGATGCTGGGAAGGTTTGGAATGCAGGGGGTAGGGAAAAGGAAAAGGGATGGTGGATGTTGTGCTTGAGAATGGTGAAGTGGGTGGTGGGGGAGTTACCATATACATGGGAATGGTAGGTGTGGTGATAGTAGTGAAGGTGTACAATGGTGTGTTTGGTTGTGCATGTGGGTCACCCAGAAGTATGATAGGAGGAATTGGATTTTCGGTAACCATGGTTAGAGTTATATCATCCGTGGTGGCAGTTCCCACAGTTGTGGTGTCAGATTGTGAGAGTTGTGACAGTTGACTCACATTGTGTGCTTCACTAAGGGAGATGGAAACCGTGGTAGTGACAGTAGTGGTGACAGTGGTGGTATGAGGTGAGGAAGGCGGAGTTGGAGGGGAAGGTGGCAGGGGTGGTGATGGGGGTGCACTTTATGCGTGTTGTTCTTCAGTGTGTTGAATGGAGTGTGTTGTGCCGGTGGTTGTGGAGGTGATTCCATGTGGTTCTGATACTATAATATGTATCTTCTTCTCGGATCTTGGAGGGCGTCACCCGTGTCTTTGCTCAAGTCTCCGAAAGTGGGTGAGGGCGGTGTGCACAGTCTCTGGCACCCCAATGCATCAGCGATCATGTCGAGGGAAGCTCTTAATTGCTCATCTACACCTTCTTCTTCAAGTATCTTGTTCATTAAGGCCTTCCCTATTGCCAAGGATAGTCTATGTTGTTCCTGAGCCAGGTTCATACTATCATACAATCTTTTTATTTGCATTGTGTATGCTGGGGCTCCTACGAGTTCCAGTATATCGTGTCGCTCATATTCATGCTCCTCTCCATCAAATGGTCCCTCTTGCTCCTCATCTTGTTCCTATTCTTCAGTCTCCTCCTCATCTTCCTCTACTTCGACAATCATTGGTTGAGTTTGGTCGGCCTGGTCCATGACTGTTTGTTGTCCACTTAACTGCTCTGTCTCAATTTCCAAGTTAGTTGCATTGATTATCCTAGCTACTTCCTCATCGGTTAAATCCTCAAGCGTGAAGGCGTGAGGAAACTCTAAATCTGTGGGGATTCGTGGGAAGATCAGATTAGGTCCTTCAGCACTGTGCCTTGGTAATCTGATGGTGAATGGTTGTACTCGCCTTTGGGATGGCTGAGTCCACATGGCATCTCAACAACTCCTCTCATTTTCTTTGATGGGGGCCCGGTGGCTTATACTCTGTGTTGAAAGTCCTGCACCCTAGTCCAAATGAATGCCCTTTGAATTGGCACATCATATGCCAGGCATCGATATACAATTCTAGTAAGTGCAACAACATCCATAGAGCACTCACTTCTGTTTCTTGTACCAACATTGATGTGCAAGATGGATTTGTTCAATGATTCCTGACCATCTGTACAGAGCTTGGAAGTTGACTGAATAGTATCATGAGGGAGTCTTTAGGCATAAATAAATTCTTATTTCTTTCATAGATGTTTTTGGACATGGTTTCTTTCCATAGGAGATAATTTCCCTCATATTTATCTTCATTTAGGGTCATAAAAATCATGTCAAATCTTAAATTTCTTATAGAAAACGATGTAGAAGAAAGGAAGAGGATTCTGTTCATAGCTACTCTATTAGGATGCATAAGATATTGAAATTCTTCATTGATTGATTTTGTTGAATGCGTTTATGATTGAATAAAGAGTGAATATTCAATTGTACATTATTATTATTCTTCTTCATTGAAATTCAGTTGTATGAATTTGAAGATACAATTAATATTACAACTAGTTGTTTACACAAGAGTGAGTGGATGTATGCATTGAAAGAAAAATATGATTTTGGTAATCTATGGACATTAATTTGCATGCACTCACCAAAGAGTTTGTCCTAATAATCAATTTACATATACATATAGTTCTATTGATTTAAACATTTACAATTCGCTATATGTGTTTTGTTAGAACTAGAACCAATGCATAGTTTGCTTGTTGTAAATAAATAAATTCATGATAAATGATTTGTTGCATATGAATCTTTTTATTACTCATGGAAGCATATTTATGCATATCACTTCATTATATGGTTTTATTATAGGTGAGTTAGCTCAAATGCATACAGAAAAGCATGAGAGTATTTTTAATTTGTTGGTTGAGCAACTTGAAATGGTACTCCTGCGTGTTGTGATAACCATAAAGTCATATAGGAAGCTCCAATTTCCATGAAAATTTTTATGATGGTACTTGATATAGTTTTTAACCTACTCCCCAATTTTTATGTTTTTTGGAGTTATTTTAGTAGGTCAAAGGATTCCAATACTTCAGAGATGTTGTTTCTTGGAACACCCTCTGGAATGTTGATAGGGGTGTCTTTTCAGAGTCATATCTCTTGGTGGAAATATCCATTTGGAGCTTTTTTTATTGGGCTTTAAAGCTTACCTAATTTAGATGTTGTCCTCCAAATTTCATTACATTTGGATTTTGGAGTTAAGAGAAAAGTGAAATTCATTCTGGTCATTGTGCAGGGAATTTTCTCTGACAATTTATTGCAGGTGTGCAGAAACTTGGATGGTTCTCTCACACCACTTGTCCAAATGATATGAAATTTGACTATGTGCTGGAACATAGTGTTGCAATAG
Organism: Ceratopteris richardii; assembly: GCA_020310875.1. NCBI lineage: Eukaryota > Viridiplantae > Streptophyta > Polypodiopsida > Polypodiales > Pteridaceae > Ceratopteris > Ceratopteris richardii. Next base: position 84,760,309 of record CM035407.1, on the reverse strand, counting down.
ACATATATAAATTTCATGTGATTTGGATACGTTTTTAGCAGTGTAAAGACTATCTTAGCTCTCTGGTCCCTCTAGCGAGGACTCGCCAGAGAAGTGCACAGAGGTCTGGTCATTATGCCATTTCTCTTTTATGGAATGTCCAATCAAGGAAAAATATTTTGGAACTGTTTTTTAGGTATGTCATCTTAGTTCGAAAAAATTTGAAGTCATTTGGAATTTATTTGGGGACTCTATGATTATAATCTTCCCTCTGGTCTAATTTCTAAGTCGTGAAAAATGTGCAGGTATTGCAGACACTATTTTGCTTGTTTCTCTCAGTTGGAGCGTGATATGCAAGTGAAACATAGTGTACAAATAGGTGCTTAGATAAGCTTTCAAATGACCCAAATTTCACTGATTTTCGAGTTCATTTGATAGGTCTACTCAGTGGAGCTTGGGAGCTATGTATCACTTCCAAGACCTCCTATACATAGGTGTAGGTTTGCAGAGTTTTGGTCATAAATTCATAACCATAGCTCCAATTCATTTGATTTTACTTGGAGGTAAAAGCTAACTTCTAGGGCTATATGTATACCAAAAATCATTATTTTTGGATACATTTAAGTATTTCTAATGTTCTGGTCTTTTTGTAGGTACTGCACTTTTTGACATAAGAAGTTAGAGGAAGTGATCAAAGACTTTAAATTGTAACTTTTAGAGAAAAATCACTTGGATTTAGCATGTAATAGATTGATAGTTTGTATAGGATCATTTATTAGCATTTTTTAAAATGTATTAGTTTGTATAGCTTATACTTGGCACTTATCGCCGGATGTATTCTAGGAATTTTCCATCGCTTGTATTGTCATCATGTAGACTTGTATAGGACTTGGGTTTGTGGTGTGATCAATGTATGGGATTGAGAGAGGATCGAGCGTACATCTTTTAATTCATGTTTTATACGAGCGATCTATCGATTAGGAACATCATTAGTTTGGTATTACCTCTTTGCATTCACATGACTTATTAGTTGTTCTATGTTTTTTTCTTTTAGAGAATGAATCCCGATGAGGTTGTAACTCCCATGGAAGAGGTCGAGCTTGAGCAAACTTATACTACGGAGATTACAAATCTCAATGCTAAAGTTAGAGGCATGGAGGATACCCTTCAGAAGATCCTCCAAGCAATTAACAAAGCAGAGGTGCCACCCATCGACACACCTATGCAGGTGGAAGCTCCATCTGCTGAACCATCTAGTTCACAAATACCATTGACAGATGTGGGGGCTTCTTTTGGAAGAGATGTTAGATGGCAAGTGAAAGATTTAAACCCACCGAAGTACCACGGACAAGTTAGTGCCAGGATGGAAGATGCGGTGGAGCAATGGATAAGTAAGTGGGAACAATGTTTTCGACTTTGTAATATTGAGGATGAAAAATAGAAAATACAGCATGCCACTTATAGTTTGATGGATGTTGCTCATTGGTGGTGGAGGAAAATAGAGCAAGATAAGATAGAACCGGCCACTTGGGCAGACTTTAAAGTTATATTTTACAATAATTTTGTTCCTCCAGATGAGCGTACTAGGGCTCTAGATGCATGGTTTTTCCTACAGCAGAGACAACTTTCAGTGCAAGAGTATGCAGACAAATATAGGGAAATCTTGTTGAAGATTCCAGATCAGGTGCCTGATTTTCTTTAGGTGCATAAATTTGTTCTTGGGCTTAGGGAGACGTTGCGTCCACTTGTGCGCAAGGAGCGCTGCCACACCCTAAATGAGGCAGTAGAACTTGCTTTGGTGTTGGAGGATGGGCGATGCTCTCGACTGCAGCCTTCTGGACAAAAGAATACTTGGAAAAGATTCAAGAAGCCTATAGTTTCAGTTCCAACATCTAACAGATAGATGAACATCATTCAGACTTCGAGTCATGGGAAGAGGAAAGTAAGTGCATCCATGGCAGATAGAGCTTTTCAGAGATCCAGCTTGACTCAGCAACAGAAAGAAAAGGCTCACCGTGAGGGTCTTTGTTATGAATGCCTAGGTCAGCATCCTTACAGGATGTGTCCTAAGAAGAAAAAGAAGATATCTGTAGTGATGGTGGTGGAGAGGCAGCAGTCCTCGCCATCCACTCCATCATCTCCTTCAGAATTTGATCTTCTAGCTACAGACACCGAGATGGATCCTCCATCTAAAGATAAACAACCCATCTTAAATATAACAGTGACTAAGAAGGTTAAGAATGTTCCAGATGTGGTGTTATCCCCAGTAGCTCAGAAAGGGTATCAGTTTCTAGACACTGAGTTGGTTGTCATGAGTGGGGAAGTTCATGGACATCTCGTTAAAGTTCTATTTGATACAGGATCCACACATAATGTTATTAACTCTTCCTTAGTCAAGAAACTGAACTTGAAGACTACTCCATCTGCATACACCTATAGGGTAGAGTTGGCAGATGGGAAGGGATCTGAGATCTGGGATCGACGAGTTGTTGGATTACCAGTCCAGATACAAACTTATAGAGATGAGCTAGATTTCGAGATCGCCAGGTTGGCTAGATTTGATCTCGTCCTCAGTAAACAGTGGCATGCAAGTAAGAAGCCAACTATTGATTTTCAGACCCACATATATCATTTCAATCATAATGGTCGCCGCATTATCATCCGTGGAGAGCCGAGCGTCAAGGTGTACAGACGAGCAGAGTGTAAGTATTTGTATTTCTTATATTTTGAGCATAAAGAGTTGTTAAATTTACAGATTCAAACTAGTCTGGAGGCTCAGCTAGCTTCTAGAATGAAAACTGAATTCCACCACTTATTTCTTTCAGAGTTACCTTCAGGTCTTCCGCCTCACATAAAAGTGGAGCATAGGATTGAGCTAGTACTAGGAGCTCATCCGCCGGCCAGACAGCCGTATCGAATGAGTCTGCAAGAGGAGGCAGAAGTACGTCGTACTATCGAGGAGTAGCTTGACAAAGGACTTATTAGATCTAGTTATTCACCTTTTGCAGCCCCAGTGCTTTTGGTTTGCAAAAAGGATGGATCTTTTAGGATGTGTATAGTCTTTAGAGCACTAAATAAAGTTACAATAAAACACAGATATCCGATGCCTCACATTGATGATATTCTGGATGCACTAGGAGGTGCTATTGTATATAGTAAAATAGACTTAAAAAGTGTTTACCATCAAATAAGAGTCAAGGACGATGATGTACATAAAACAGCTTTTCGTACTAGATTTGGTCATTATGAGTATCTTGTAATGCCTTTTGGTTTAACTAATGCACCAGCTACTTTTATGATGCTCATGAATGATATTTTTTGTCCTTTTATTGGTCAGTTTGTGGTTGATTTTGTAGATGATCTGTTGGTTTATAGTAAAAGTTTGGAAGAACATGAATGTCATTTGCATACAGTATTTCAAATGTTGGATGACAATACTTTGTACGTCAATCCAGAGAAGACACAGCTATGTTTATCTAAGGTTGAGTACTTAGGACATATAATTTCTACAGATGGAATTAGAATGGATCCACGAAAAGTTTCTGTGATCCTTGGTTGGCCGATTCCTCAGAATGAGCGTCAATTGTGATCATTCTTAGGATTATCAGGCTTCTATAGGAAATTCATTGCCAGCTATTCACACATAGCTGTGCCATTGACGGATTTATTACAAAATAATTAGAAGTTTGTATGGACTAGTGCACAACAGAAAGCTTTTGACACAATGAAACAAGCAGTTTCAAGTGCCCCAATTTTATTGGTGGTAGATCCCCAAAAGCCTTTTGAAATAGAAACAGATGCTAGTGGCATCACAGTTGGTGCAGTTTTGATTCAAGATGGCAGACCAGTAGCTTTTGAAAGTAAGAAACTTTCTCTAGCTTAGAGAAACTGGCCTGTCCATGAACAAGAATTATATGCAATAGTTCATGCTTTGAAGATTTGGAGACACTATCTATATGGTGCAGCTTTTAAAGTGTATACAGATCATCACACATTGAAGTATTTTTGTTCCGAGCCCGATCTTTGGGGGAGACAGGCTAGATGGGCTGAGTTGATGCAAGAATTTCATATGGAAATTCTATATAGAAAAGGAAAAATGAATACAGTTGCAGATGCATTATCTCGCATTTTGCATCAGATTAGCTTCACAGTTCTTAATAGTGATTTGATCCAAGAGATCAAAGATTCGCAGATTGAGGATGATTATTGTCAGTCTATAATCAGCAAGTTATCACAAAATGATAAAGATCAAGCATTCTCAAATTTTCAAGTGGAGCAAGGTTTGCTCAAAAGAAAGGGGAAGATTTGTGTGCCTAATTCCCAAGAAGGGAAGTTTAGAAAAGAGGTTATTTTCGAGAACCATGATGTACCTTGTGCGGGACATCCTGGTATTGAGAAAACTTTGCAGTTGATTAGATGTACCTTTTGGTGGCCAAAGATGGTCAGAGATGTAAACAATTATATAAGTGAGTGTTTTAAATGTCAGGTAAATAAAGCAGAGATAATTAGTTCTCCAGGTCTGCTACAACCATTGGAGATACCACAATATTGTTGGGATAGTATTTCCATGGAGTTCATAATGGGTTTACCTAGAACACCATGACAGAAGAATGCTATTCTTGTAGTGGTTGATCGTCTGAGCAAAATGGCACACTTTATTCCTACAAAGGAATCAATGGAGGCTCCGCAAGTCATGGAACTATTTATTCAGAATATTTTTAGACTACATGGTCTACCTAGATCTATAGTTTCAGACAGGGATCCCAAGTTTATAGGAAATTTTTGGAAACACGTGTTCAATAAGCTTCAAGTTCAACTCAAGATGAGTAGTGGAGAGCATCCACAGACAGACGGTCAGACCGAAAGAGTTAATCAGATACTGGAAGATATGCTACCGGCATATGTTTTAGAAAAGCAAACAGATTGGGATAGTTTTCTCCCATTAGTTGAATTTGCTTATAATAGTTGGAAGCATAAGACTACTAGGCTTGCACCTTTTGAGGTTATCTATGGATTTATTCCACATAGTCCAACTACCATTGGATTACCTAGGAAATCTCGGAGTGCTTCACAGTTTTTGACAGATATGCAAGCTAACTTAAAAATAGCTCAGTTCAATCTCCAGCAAGCTGCTAAAAGGATGAAAGCATTTGTAGATCGACATCGAACACCACGAACGTTTCAAGAGGGAGATCGTGTGTTTTTACAGGTTCCACTTGGTTCATCATTGACAGTGGGTCAGAAACCCAAGTTATCCCCTAGATTTTGTGGACCTTGGACAGTAATCAAGAAGATTAGTGATGTCGCATATAAATTGCAAGCCAGATAATTGCAAAGTTCACCCAGTTTTCCATGTTAGCAAGTTGAGACCATACATTTCTCGAGATGAGAATTGTGTAGATGGTTTAGTTGCTTTAGAAAATAGAGCATCTCAGCTAGATGTTCCATTTTAGGTTCTTGATAAGAGGGAGCAGAAGTTGAGAAATTGCTCCATACCAAAGTATTTAGTAGCATGGACTAGCCGTCCACTCACAGATGCTACTTGGGAATCAGAAGCTCTGATTCGCAAACACTTTCCTTCCTTGATCACTGAGGACAGTGATCTCTAGAAGGGGGAGAGAGTGTTAGATTTATTTAGACCTCCATGGTCTACCATTGGTCTACCTGCATTTGGTCGAGGACCCTAGCTGGGTCAAGGACGAGAGCTCGGGGGAGCCAAGGCTCTAGCACGGATCTTCGAGGTTATTCCATCTCCTCAGAGTGGCCATATGAGGAGTGTTTGGACCTTAGAGAAGATTCTAGAGGTGCCAAGGGCAAGGGCTATTTAAGGTTGGGAGGAGAGTGGCAGGTAGCTTATTGGGATCTTTCATACTTGGTGGTGTAATGGGGTATGGATATAGTTAGTATGTGGGGTGGGTTTACACAGTGGGATCAGGGGGTTTATTACAAGACTTGAGTTGCCAAACACAATGTATGGCTTTACATTTTGATTTCATGGGGACTTTAGAAGGCTCTACAAGAGGGGCTACTTGGAAATGAGGCTTTTTAGGGACCCATTTACTAGTGATCTTGCTCGTGCATGTGGATTGATATGTGATTGTGCATGCCAAACAATTATGGATATCGGTTGTTTGAGTGCGTGAATAATGATTCACAGTGCGTGGTTTTTGTATGGCTATTTGAGCTCGCAAACAAGCCTTAGGCATCGAGATTTGTCTTGATTGTGGGTCGGCCTTCATTGACCTCTTGGGTACCCAAATAGACCTTACTTTTGTAGATGAATCTTTGAGATGCTTCTTATTAGTGTCCTATCGTCGACCACTAGTATGATGCTTAGACAGTGACTCTACTTTATCAGCAACAGGATGCTCGACTTTTCGTACCCATATTTGCTTTGATGGCTAAGACACCTTGCTTCATATTCTCCTTTGACCTTGAGCATAGGCCGCCTGCTTCCTCTGCATTCGGTACTCCTTTAGTTGCCATGTTCTCTCTCAATTTTGGAAAAGAAGGGAGTTCCATCATATCATTGGCTTCTTTTTTGAGAACATCATCCCTCTACATCACAGAGTTTTGGACCAGAATAACATCGTCATCTTCATGTGTACTCTTGGAAGGACCAAGAGTTGGTGCCTTTCCTAATTCCTTGAGTGCTTCCTTTTCTAATTCAATTGTAATACGATTTTGAGTTACCTAGACCTGAAGAAGTCCACTTCTTAGGTTTAGGTTGACGGCATGATCATAGATCTAGTCTTGACCCAAGACAAGAGGCTCAATGAGGTCCTCGTCTTGACACACTAGCACTTTAACTGTCATGAGAGTATCTTGAGTGTAGAGGGGAAATTCCACCTCACCCATGCAAGGGGTTTCCACACCTCCCAATCCTATGAGGTATGCTTCTATAGGATTGACACTTAATTTCAATTCTAGACAGTAAGAAAGTCTAACCGCACTAGTGGCTGCACTTGAGTCAATTATAGCCCGTACAGTCCTTGCACTATTTTCGTGTCCTATTTCTAAGGTCACAAAAGGACGTTGGTCAATTATTCTATGGGAACTTACAGACTCCACACATAGCCATATGATATCATGGAGCTACGGCATCTAACCTAGGCTAATCTCTACCCTGTCCTCTCAATTTCATTCTTCGGATGCGTTCGAATGCTTCTGCCTACATTTCTTCTCGGATTCTTTTTTCTTCTTCCTTACGTTTTTCGGTAGTGTTGAGTCGATTGAGAATTTCCTCAGTGAGGGGTTCTTGATATAGTTTGACTTTGCATCCGGTAATGTAACTAGGGAGAATATCACCTTCTAGTGTAGCTAATTGAACTACTCCACTAGTAGAGATCCTATTTATGATCATAGGTCCATAGCCACGCTTCTCTAGCTTTCTTGCATGTTGTTTCACGGTATACACCAAAACTAAGTCTCCGGCCTTCAAGCCTTTATCCTTCACGTGGGCATCAAAGTGTGCCTTTTGTCTTTTCTTAGCTGCATAAATCTCTGTGATAGCTCTGAGACTCGTTTCACCTAAGCATTCAAGCTCAAAGATCCTTGAAGAGAGTTCATGCCATGTCCACTCATGCTCTTGTGCTAATTTTAGTGTAGGTATCAAGAAGTCCAATAGTAGCACTACATTTTGGCCAAATACCATCTGAAAGGGTGTGGCTTGGAGTATCGTTTTATAGGCAACTCAGTATGCTCAAACAACATGGTGTAGTTGTTTGTCCCAATCACATCGTTTATTATTCACTAATTTGGTTAGCACATTGCATAGAATCTTATTGGTGCTTTCGGCTTGCCCATTAGCTTGTGGGTGGTAGGGAGCATACTTCTTGTGTACCATCTTGGAGAATATTTTCAATGACTTCATTGAAGAAGTGAGTGCCTCTATCACTTACTAGCTCAATCGGTAGCCCATATCTGATTAACACGTTCTCAAATAAAAACTTAGCTGTCGTTTGAGCATCGTTCTTCATTGTGGCTTTCACTTCTACCCACTTGGTTAGATAGTATGTAACCACAATGATGTATTCAACATGTGAACTCTTAGCTGGGGGGTTAATAGGACCTACAAAGTCTATTCCCCACTTAGAGAATGCACGTCCACCCATCATAGGTTTCAATGGCATCTCATCTTTATGTATGGGATATTGAGTTCGCTCACAAATGTCACCCCGCTTCACATAGGTATGTGCATCCATGTGAAGGGTTGGCCACCACAAGCTTGCAAATAGGATTGCCTTAATTACATGGTCTGGTCCAAAGTGTCCTCCTGCTACACCTTGGTGAGCAGTTTCCAAGATCTTGAGATATTCACTCTCATGGAAACAGAGCCTTAGGTAACCATCTTTACCATGCTTGTATAAGTTATCTCCAATGAGTGAGTAGTCTAGTGCTTCTCGTTCTAAACTTCTTTGCCTAGCCAGGATCATATCTTGAGGGAATGTTTTCATCCTCAGGAAGGTTACCAATGGTTCACTCCAATCTGGTATTAGAGACACTTGGTACAATGTAGCGTGATCCACAGGTGGTCTAATACAATAGATTGGGCATTCCTTACACATCTTATGGACATCTACTACCATAGTCTGCTAGTGCACTCCGAGTCTCCTTAGTGTCTGTAAAGTTCTTTGCTTTGAGTAGTGTTTCTCTAATGCACCTACATGTGCTAATTGCAACCATTTTGCGTACTCCTCTTCTTCCACACAACAAGCTAATATTCCTTGATCTGTATGCTTGTACATACTTCCTGCCATGATATGGTACTTTTGGGCTTTTACTACCTCCCTATCTTGAGTGTTCATTACTGGATGTTTAGGCCCATATGTCAATACTAGCACTAGTAATGTCTTGACCCACTGCAGTACCATTTCCAAATTGAACAAGTAAGCATGAGGAAGATCATCTGATACTCCTTGTGGAGCCTCTCCGGATGTGAGCCTTGAGAGATGATCTGCTCTCAAGTGAGTCTTGCCTTTCCTCACCATTACATCAAAGTCATATTCCATTAGTAAGAGGAACCATCTTACTAATCTACGTGTATTGCATGGCTTGTTTACCAAGTACAGTAGAGCTTCATGATCAGTAAAAAAATATAAACTTATTTGCAAGTAAATAGTGTCTAAACTTTTTAACTACATATACCATGCCTAATTCTTCTCGTTCAGTGGTGGTATAGGTTTGTTCAGCTGCATTCAATTGCCTCCTAGCATAAGCAATTGGAAGATACATATTACCTTCACCCGTAGGTTGTGGATGCATCCAATGGCATAATTGGATGCATCCACATGGACATGGAATGGCTTGCTCCAATTTGGTGTAGTCAAGATTGGTGGAGAACACAATCTTCTTTTGAGCCAGTTAAAGGAATTCTCACATTCCTCAGTCCACTCAAAGTTATTCAAAAGAGAGTATAGAGGTTTTGCAATGATCACATACATATGAATGAATCAGTGATAGTAGCCACAATGACCCATGAAAGCGTGTACTTCCTTGACATTCTTTGGCATAGGTAGCTCTGGAATAGCTCTCACTTTCTCCTCGTCCGTGGATATGCCATTCTTTGACACTATGTGTCCTAGAATCTTGCCGTGCGTGACCATGAAAACACACTTTTTTGGGTTCAAGCAGACTTGATATTCTCTACATTTGTCAAAGATAGTTCTCAACTCAGGGATATGTGTTTGTCTTATGTTGGAATGATCACAAAGATCATCAACATAGACTTCCAAATTTTTCCTCAAGAACTCTTTGAACACATGACACATCACCCTCTGAAAGGTAACTGGTGCATTGGTTAGACCAAATGGCATAACCCGAAAAGCAAATATGCCCTACTCTGTGGCACAAGCCGTCCTATGCTGATCTTTTGGAGCAATGGCTACTTGATTGTAGCCAAAAAATCCATCAAGGAAGTTGTACACTTCCTTGCCTGCTACTCTTTCCAGTAGATGCTCAATGATAGGGAGCGGATAACTATCTCTAATAGTGGATGCGTTAACTTTCTTCAAGTTAATGCATACATGTAACTTTCCATTCTTCTTGGGCACCACCATGATGGGGGATATCCACTCAGTGTGCTCGATTTCATAGATAAATCCAACTTATACCAAGTGATCTATCTCTTCCTTGATCTTGGCAGCATAGTTATCATTATAAGTGTATGGCTTTTGCTTAGAGGGTTTGGCATCTGAGGTCATGGGAATCGTATGTGAGCATATATCAGGGTCTACACCTTTTAAGTCTTTGTAGCTCCATGCAAAAACATCTCTATAATCTCTCAGCAAGGCTACCAACTCTTGCTCTTCATCCTTAGTCAGGTCATGTCCTATGTATGTGCATCTTTCTTCTCCCTCTTCTAAGGTTACAACAATTTTCTTGTTGGTTTCCTTGTTATCATAGGCCTCTTGTGCTTGTGCGTCACGTCTAGGCATTCTTATCATGACTCTCCTATCTTCTATATCATACTTCTTAAAATTTTCAGGGACCTCAAATAAAGAATCGTCCTCCTCTTATGTGAATTCTTCCTTCTTCCTTTTCTTGCCTTCATTCTTGGTGGTCATTTGTGTGGTTAACCTCACATGATTTGTAAGCTCTTCATGTCTCTGAGGGTGAAATTCTACTTCATAGAAATATTCCTCATCTGATGCAAAAGGTGGGTCCATAATGATTGACTCTAGATTAGAGTCATTTGCATCCTCGAATGCATCAGTGCTATGTTCACATTCTTCAATAACCGAATCACACATGATTGGCTCTATCGCAAAGACTAAAATGTCATAGCCATCCTCGTCATAGTGGGGTGTCCATTGTTCTTCATTGATCTATGGGTTTCCTTCGCACCTACCTCTCTGGCATTTTCTCTATTCTCTTCCTCTACTGCTACTTTGCACATCCACAAGTGAGCGTCTTCATGCATTTATGATGATCTTGATCCTATAGAAAGAACCGACTCAGTATCATCTTTAGCTCTATGGATGGGATTCCATTGAATAGGGGGTACGTCTCTATGAGAGTAATCTTTGAGATTGACTTTGGTTGTAACACCTAAGTGTTGCAAATACAAAGAGTTGGTTCCCCAATCTTGTACCACTTGCAACTTCCGCATAAATGGTCTTCCCAAAATCATCTCATAGGTCTGATTCTCGCTAAAGTCACATATGGCAAAAGTATGCTCAAACTCAACACCACATGTAGTGAGAGTTATTCCTTCTAGCAGTCCTAAGGGTCTTTCTATGTGACCATCGGCCATTTGTAATTTCATTCTTGTGGGCCTGAGTGCTAGCTTGCCCCATCACTTCCATAAGGAAGTGGTAGCGATTGCAACTCTTGCACTTGAGTCTAAAATTTCCTTGGTGGTGTAACCTTGATGGGTAATTGGAAGGTAGGTGTTTCCTTCTTCTCCTTCGCTCATGTCTCCTATCTTATCCAAAGGTATTTTTGGCACTGTTCTATGAGATCCTACCTAGGAATGAGGTTTAGCTATTTCAGGCACTTGGTTGGCTACATGTTTCCATAGTTTTGGCCTAACCTTGAGTAGCTCTTCTAAAGTGAGATTGCACTGCACTTTAGTGTTTTTCACTACCTCTATGTTCCTAGGTATGACTGAGTCTTCGTTTCTTACCATGACCGTGGGTGCCCTCATACAAGTAGACTTAGCTTCCCATGGGCCTGTGAAATGGGGTAGTTCCCATAAGGAATTAGACTCGAAGTCTAATCTCTCATGAGATTGGGCACTCTCCTGCTCCTCATAAATGGAAAGAATGTCTTGTGGGAATTGATCATGCGCATCATCCACTAATTCAATGGGAGGAAGAACTTCACTTTCTTTAGCCCATTTCTCTTCTTGAATCTCTCACAGGAATTCTAGTGAGTACCGATTCATAGAAGAAGATGCATCTGGTTCTGTGGAGTTAGGCACATAAGCTTCCTGGGTGGGAAGACTTATCCTTTCACTTGCCTTGTCCTTACTTTGAGAAGCAGGGTCCTTTTCAGATTTTGCGATTAGCCTCTCCAATCTTTCTAGCAGTCCATCAAAGTGCAATTGTGTCTTAGCTGAACTAGAGAAGTTAAAGAGGCGACTGGCTTCAAACATGGTTTGAGCCAATTCCACCATCTTAGCACAAATTTTAGTTCGTTCAAGCTCTAGTTCAGCTATAGGGTAACACTTTTCATGATCCGTTATGTTTGGCCCTTCTTGAGGTCTGGCCTGATATGCATTAAGCATCATGTCTAGGTCCTCGGGAGTGGGATCTGCTAAGACTGATCCTACTCTAGGGTGTGGTGGGATTGTGTGAGGTGGGTTGGAAGGTGGTGGATTAGATGGAGATGGGAATGGTGGGTGTGGAGTAGTGTGAGAGGGAGTTTGAGATGTGAGTTCAATTATCTTGGCTTTCATTTCTCTTAGACTTTCCTCGAGTTCACTCATCTTCTTCGCCCATTTCCTTTTCATTCATTCTGAACTATCGTTCCAAGCTCTGTTCCTCTTCTTGGTTATGCTCTCAGTTTCACTAATCTCGGGACTCTTTTCCTAGCCTAAACCTTGGTTTTGCTGCATAGCTTGAGCTTTAGTGACCACTCGCTCTGGTGCAGTGGAAGTTACACTTCCTATAGAGTCTACCACTAATCCAATAACGTTGATAGGAGTGATTTTTGGCATATTTTTTGGATTCTTAGGACAATCTCACAAGAGATGCTCTTTCCCACAATCGGGATAAAAACCCTGAATTGTCACAGATTGGGGTTGTGTAGGTGCAGGCATAGGCCAATCATGAATGACGTGATCTCCTTGACATTGGTAGCATGGTCCTCTAGGAAATGGGGGTCTTATTTGCCGAGGTTGAGGTCTAGGGTAAGGATTTGCATACATGACATTAGCATACTCTGGATCCCAACTAGGTTCACTCAGGTCTTCATAATAATAGGACTCATTATGCTCAGGTGACTGCATGTAGTAAGCCTGGGGGCAATCAATATGAGTAGAGTCAAAACTATGATCACTTGGGTCACTTTCTGAAAGCAAGGGTGTTATTGGAACTAAGGCTCTATTTAGATGCTCTTCTACAGTTGCATACTTCACTGGAATCATGTTGGTTGGAGTTGGAGGTTGTTGAGCTAACACCAGTTGAGCCCATTGCTGGGTTTGGTAGGGTTGCTAATAGGGTTGTTGTATGTGTGTCTATGTATGCATGTGTGAGTATATGAGTATGTATGTACATATGTGTGTGTATGTATGCATGTGCGTACATGTGTGTGTGTGTATGTATACATGCATGTGTGTATATGTGTGTATGTATGCATGTGTGTATATATGTGTGTGTATGTATGCATGTGTACATGTGTGTGTATATGTATGCATGTGTGTACATGTGTGTGTATGTGTATGTGTGTGTATGTGTGTGTATGTATGCATGCATGTATGTGTATGTGTATGTGTGTGTATGTATGCATGCATATGTGTATATGTGTGTATGTATGTGTGTATACATATGTGTATATGTGTGTGTGTGTATGTATGTGTGTATGCATGTGTGTGTGTATGTATGCATGTGTGTATGTATGTGTGTGTATTTATGCATGCATGTGTATATGTGTGTATATATGTGTGTGTGTATGTATGTGTGTATATGTGTGTGTGTATGTGTATGTATGCATGTGTATATATGTGTGTGTATGTATGTGTGTATGCATGTGTGTGTATATATGCATGTGTGTAAATTTATATGTGTGTGTATGCATGCATGTGTGTATATGTGTGTGTATGTAAGCATGCATGTGTGTATAGGTGTGTGTATGTAAGCATGCATGTGTGTATGTAAGCATGCATGTGTGTATGTATGCATGTGTAAATGTGTGTGTGTGTATGCTCTATTTTCCTATCTCTATCTTGATCTTTTCTTTCATTATTCTTTATCTCTAACTCTCACTCACTCTCTCTCTCTCTCTCTCTCTTTCTCTCTCTCTCTCTCTCTTTCTCTCTCTCTCTCTCTCTCTCTCTCTCTCTTTCTCTCTCTCCCTCTCTCTCTCTCTCTCTCTCTTTCTCTCTCTCTCTCTCTCTCTCTCTCTCTCTCTCCTCTCTTTCTCTCTCTCCTTCTCTCTCTATCAATAGAGAATAAAACAATCACTTACAAGTATGTCCCTCTTTTGGATCGTTGTCGTCAAAGCATAGTGTATGTCGCCTATCATCCAATTCCAAACAATCAACGCCAAAGAACTTCTGCAAAATCAAAGAAAAGAGAAATTATAAAACCTAAAACATAGAGAAACACAAATGCTAACAGTACGTGCATCACTTACCAAGATGTGAGATCTAAGCCGAGAGAGAGTGTGTGTGTAGAGAGAGAGAGATCTGTGTGTGTGTGTGTGCACAAGACAATGCAGGTCACAATTCGGTTCGCGTGCGTAAGTTCGACAGAAAACCAACAGTACTCAAACACACGCAAAAATGTGAAGTTTTGCTCTCGGGTTCGCGGTATGTTTAAAACTCGGCCTCGGTATATGCATCGGTATGGGCATATACCGAGGGTTGCGGGCCACACTGACGATCCATTTAAAATGGTCATACCGACGGTCACTTGACCGTCGGTATCTCTAAGTGACATTTTCCAATGCCCATATAGACGTCGAGTGTGACCGTCAGTATATGCAGTGTCGATATGCCCCTCATATGTTGTAGTGAGTCATACACACATACACATACACATACTGTTGTGAAGTAAGAATCAATGTTGAGTCATATGATCACAATAGATTTAACCTCACAATCATATAGCACATACACATACACATACTATTGTGAAGTAAAAATTGATGTTGAGTCAAAGAATCCCAATAGATTTTAATTCACATTCATACACACACACACACAAACACATGAACATACTATTGTGAAGTACGAATCAATCATACATGCACATACACATACACATACTATTGTGAAGTAAGAATCAAAATTGAGTTAGGAAATCACAATAGGTTTCAACTTAAAATCATACAGACATATACACATACTATTGTGAAGTAAGAATCAATGTTGAATCAGATAGTCATAACAGATTTTAACTTAGAATCATACACACACATACACATACTATTGTGAAGTAAGGATTAATGTAGAGTTAGAAAATCATAATAGATTTTAAATCACAATCATACATGCATATACACATACACATACTATTGTGAAGTAAGAATCAACGTTGAGTCAGACAATCACAATAGATTTTAATTCACATTCATACATGCACATACACATACACATACTATTGTGAGGTAAGAATCAATATGGAATGAAACAATCATAATAGGTTTTTACTCATAATCATACACACACATACACATACGATTGTGAAGTAAGAATCAATGTTGAGTAAGATAATCACAATAGGTTTTAACTCACAATCATACATGCACATACACATACACATACTATTGTGAAGTAAGAATCAATGTTGAATCAAGAAATCACAATAGGTTTTCAAGTATGATGTATGAGTAATGTGCCTAGGCAATTTTTCATTATTTCTTCCATGTCTGAACCATCAATGGTTTTTACATCTAATTCATGATCACTCCATGAATGATTTGTTAAACTTTCATGAGTTTGAAATTCTCCAAAAGTTCTATGTGCTCCTATAGAAGCTATCTTGTTGGACCATGTAACATATGCATATTAAGAAAAAATGTATACCAAATCATTGGCACATGATACACTTAAGAAATTTCTTCATTTTGAATGAAGAAAACCATATGCATTCAAATTACGTTCACAATTACCGCTTGAAGCTAGTACTAAAAGCACTCTCATATCTATATGTTGCAACTCCACTGTTTCACCTCTATACTCTTTCCACCATACATGAGATGGATGCTTTTGAATTGCTTCAATCTGCCATGGATCTCCAAACTTCTTTTCAATTTACATAAGCTACCCTCTGATGGAATGCATCTCAAACATCTATGCCTCGAAGTAATAATTGACATGTTTTTGAAACTTTCCATCACTTCTTTGTTTGATGCTTGACCATTGAGTTGAAATGTTGGATTCAAGATGAATATTGTTTCATGTAAATGAGTATGCATCTATGTCCATCATTTCTGTGCGAATAACACAATGTGTTTTTCCTTGTGATGATAAACAATTAAAGTCTTTTACTTTTTGAATAGCTTGTGACATAATCCAATAAAATTTTCATATAAAAAACTTATCGGCATTAATAATTCATAAAAGCTCCACAAAAGCCTTTTAGTGATACTAATAGTTTTTTCAAGGTTATGCCAAAACTTTTGTGAAAGTATGAGAGACATACACTTCGAAGGTGTAACTTGATAAGAATGATACTTCTCTAGCCATGCCTTCCATCTTCGATTGATCTGCAATCATTTCAAAAAGTGTTGGTTTGACTTCTAATAATCCATTGAACACAATATAAGATGTTTCAAATCCTATAGCACAAAAGATATTGTTAGTCGGCTGCCGAATTGGCATTTGTATAAAACTGAATCTTTTTAGATTCAGCACGAGCGAAAGGTTGTTACAAGATGGTTGTAATCTTTATATAAAGCAATGAAAAAGAGACAGGCGGGTAACAATTCGTGGAATCACCAGACTATCCGTCTAGGTGATTGAGCTGAGCGTTGCTGTAGTGTTTGCTCCTGATTTCTGAGTATTCTGAGTATACGGTGCATATTCGTGTCTGTTGTTTATCGATCTCTGTTGTGGTTGTGAGTTTTCTCGACATCCAGTAAATCGCCCGGTTGTTATCTGAGTGATTGGTTTACTGTGTGTCTGAAACTATTGAGTTCTCTGTATCTGCAGTGTCGTCTGATTGTTTGTACCTATTCGGTAAAGGTTGAATTACTGCTAGTACCTCTGGTATTTCAGTAAGTTTATGTGTAGAACAGTATAGAAATTAGTGTATTTGGTACACTTTGGACGGGTTTTGATCAAGAACTGTAAGGCTCCTAAGCGTGATAGAGTCTTAATAGAGTTCCACGCATCCGTATATTGCTGTATATGACTGGTTAGTTTGGGAACCAAGTATAGGGCCTCTGTCTAACAGACCCCTACCACTCCCAAGAACCCCATAAACGTTTAAACGCACTTCTGACAGTTAGAACAAGCGTTTAACACTAGCGCCGTCTGTGGGAAGGTGGCAACAGATCAGACTGTTGCAAATTGATTGTGGTAACGCGACTATAGATTGTAAATCAACAGTAATAGTATGCAATTAGTACAAAAGATGATACATGCCGGTTACTCGATCCGGTGAAACGTATCCGAAGAACCGACAGCCTTGGGTACGTAATTTGCTAAGGACGCCTCCAGGAGGTAGAAGCGTAGATAGGTTTAACCCAACTGCCAAGAAAGTGAAGAACCTTAGTAGTGATTCTGGCCATATTCCGATGGAATGTACTACATTTCTGGCAGATTCCGGTGCGATTTTGACACAGTCTGTCGAAGGTATAGTAACTCCAGAATCTATCGGGACGCAGCATGAAGTTAATTTAGCACCATTGGGTGAAGATTCGAATTTGTATACGAATAGAAACGCCTTAGCCAAAGAAATCTGTGAAGGAGAAAAAGCACCTTGTTTTGGTGAAAAATCGACACCTTCCGATGTTATTCCGGTACCAGTTGTTGAAAGTTCACAACTTTCTGGTGTCAATTTGCCCTTTCTTGGTGAATCTTCAGTCGAGTCACCGTTATTGGGAGTAAGCTTTCCTACATTTGACATCAAGAAGGAAGGTAGCTTGTTCGAAACCGAGATTCGAAACATACTGAACAAGATTATCAAACTGGAAAGTGCACAGGCTGACGATACAGATTTTGACGATCCAGATATTCAGCCTCGGGATACAGAAGATAGTCACAATACAACCATCAGCACAATGAACGGGCAACAACAACAACAACAACAGCAATAACAACAACAACAACAACAACTATGCCCACCAAGGCCGGCTCCAACAGGAGTAATGTACACTAAATTTGGTGGATTTCTAGGGGATGACCCAGATGCTCATGTACGCACATTTGAGATAAGTTACGCAGTGCTCAATCATCCACCTGATCTGGCATATAAAGCTATTGTCTTCCAGTCTACATTGGTTAATGAAGCCGCTAGATGGCTTACGGAATATGATATTAACCACTTCGGCACCTATGAAGCAGTAAGGGATGCATTTTTGCAGAGATTCAGGCTAAAGAAGAATCCAGCCAAAATTTTTGACTACCTGCAAAACAATAGACAGAAGATAAATCAAACGGTGCAAGAATATGCCACCCTATTCAAGACTCATTTGAGGCAGTTATCTCCAGCACATGCCAACCTATCGGATGACGTTATCACTCAATGTTTTATCAATGGTTTGACTCCGCAACTCAAACAGATTATGATCATACGCTGTGTAGGAGCTATGACACTAGATGTAGTGATAGCAATGGCTTTGCAGCTTGAAAACAAGGTTGGAGGATTTACAGAAGACCTGGAGTGGTTAAAAGCAAATAAAACTGTTCCAGAAGATCCGACCAGACATATATACTGCACCACTTGTAAAACCTCAAGGCACACCAGTGTCACTTGTGCACTTAATCAGTTGTTTTGCGCTATCTGCAACACGACCGGACATACCACCGAAAACTGTGCATACAACGCCAAAGTGCAGGGAACCACAACTGTCAATGCTATTATACCGGAACTAGGACAACCAGCCAATCATTATGTACCTCTGCAAATGAGAAACAACGAGCAACACGACTATCGAAATTACAGAGGACAGAGAAATAATAACTACAATGCAAATCGCTGGCAGGCAGGACCAGCACAGGAAAATACTAATTTGCCACCACCTCGCTGCCATTTTTGTGGTGAATTTGGTCACATTAGAAGATTTTGTGAATATGATCAGAAGAAGAAAGATCGTCAAAACCCGATGACTAATATGGTACAAATCACACCAGTAGAAATACACGCTGCAGTAGTTCAGACCAGATCCGGTAGACCGTTACAACCAGCAGCGGAAATATTTGAACCAGGCATCCGAGAAAAACAAAGGACATATGACAAGGCTAGTCAGTGGACTACCACCGAACCCCCGGTGTTCCCAGACCCTACCCCGGTGACACAAGTTCCACTATCAAAGGAAATTTTACAGGAGCAAGAGTCAATTCCAGTGACCGATGCATCATCTTCAGAACCGGTGAAAGGTACAATTCAAGCAAATCAAGCCTGGGAAATTTTATCTAAAGCATCCATTACCCTCCCCCTTGGGCAGTTGCTGGCACTAGTACCGAGAGTTCGGCAACAATTCCAGCAATAGTTTAGTCCTGAGTCTACCTGCATTCCAGCAACAGCCACAATGCAACCGAAACCTGATTCTACGGTCGATCATTCGGTTCCCTTAATCATGGTATGGTATAAAAATCATAAAATTACACAGGTACTAATTGATGGAGGATCTGGTGTCAATATTGCTACTGCCGCACTGTGTAAAAAGCTAGGATGGACCGAAATTGAACCAGTTCAGTTTTTTGTCAGAATGGCTGACCAATCAAGAGTCCATCTAGTAGGACTTGTTCGAAACGTGCCAATCACTTTGCAGGGTACAACATTTAAGATGACCTTTGTCGTCCTAGAATTACCAGAATCCACCCTTGATTATAATCTTCTTTTTGGCCGTCCTTGGCTGAAGCAAGCTAAGGTCATACAAGATTGGTCTGCAGAGGAACTCACTTTCAAAGATAATAATCGTAAACATGTTGTAAAACCAGATGCTATACAGCCTTGCGAATTGCATGCTAGACCGTATTTTGCAGAACCAGTTCATATGTTAGATGGGTTGTCAGATGATGAAGAAGAAGAGTTTTTGAAGAATAATATTGATTTGATCTCCCTAGGAACTGTTGATCTACAATCTGTTGTAGATAATTGGAATCCCTCAGTTTGTACGGTGATGCCTGTAACGGAAGAAGATAAGAAGGAAGATACTGCTGCTATAGATAACGCTGACCTACAACGACTTTTTAAGCCAGCTGACGATACAGAGAAGCCCCGATAATTTTATGTCCCAGAGGATCAATTGATCACCTATAATTTAGGAGATGAGGACCATCCGCGTCCTGTCAAGATAAGGGAAAGCCTACCGGGAGTATTTCAAGCAGACTTAATCCAGCTACTCCGAGAGTTCTCTAACGCCTTTGCGTGGGATTACAAAGATATGAAAGGTTTGGACCCGCGCATCTATCAACACAGGGTCATGCTGAAGCTGGAAGCAAAGCCAATCAAGCAACGCTGCTACCAGATGAATCCGAACTATATATCACAGGTAAAAGCAGAGCTTGATAGGCTACTCAAAGTCGGATTCATTGTACCAGTAGAGCATGCTGAATGGATCTCACCAATTGTTATTGTTCCTAAAAAGAATAAGCAACTGCGAATTTGTGTGGACTACCGGAAACTAAACACAGCTACGGTGCCTGACCCATTTCCACTACCTTTTCTTGACACGATGCTTGATAGAGTAGCAGAACAAGAAATGTATTCATTCCTAGATGGATACAGTGGGTATAATCAAGTTAGAATGGTTGAACAGGATATACCAAAGACCGCTTTCATTACCAATTGGGGTGTTTTTGCTTGTACCGTAATGTGATTTGGATTAAGAAATGCTCCAAGTACTTTTCAGAGGTGTATGCAGGAAATATTCTCCCCTTACCTTACCTCGTTTATGCAAGTTTATCTTGATGATTTTTCGTTATTTGGACAAATGGTAGCACACTTGTTCCATTTACAGTGTTGCTTTGAGAAGTCCAGAGAATACAGACTCTGTTTGAACCGAAACAAATCTGTGTTTGCGGTTCCATGTGGAAAGCTACTTGGCCACATTGTATCTGCACAAGGTATACAGGTGGATCCAGATAAAATTACAGCTGTGTTAGAAGCACCTGTGCCCACTACACCTAAGGAAGTGATGCGCTTCATGGGCCAAGTAAGATGGCATGGTCGGCACTTACGGTGGCTTTCTCATTTGGCAATACCACTGAACAGGTTAATAACCAAGACTCCTCGACAATTTGAGTGGACTCAGGAATGCCAAATTGCTTTTGATCATCTAAAGGGATTACTAACACAGGTTCCAATCCTACAGCCTCCTGACTGGGATCGCCCATTTCATGTATTTGTTGATGCTTCAGATATTGCCATTGGCAGTGTTCTAATGCAACACACCGATAAGTGGTTTCGGCCTGTGTACTATGCCAGCCAAAGGCTTGCTCCTGCTGAGAAGAAATACTCTGTAACCGAAAGGGAATGTTTGGGTTTAGTATACTCAGTCAAGAAATTTAAGCATTATTTACTTGGCCGAAAATTTACTTTTCATGTAGATCATGCTGCACTTGTCTACCTGGTACGACAACAACATCTAGGTGGTCGATTAGCGCGATGGGTTCTGCTCTTACAAGAATTTGATTACGAAGTGATTCATAGGCCCGACAGTTCACATGCCTTAGCAGATTTCCTTTCTCGTTTAGATTCCGGTGAAGCTCCGATCGGTGTAGATGACACAACACTAGCGATTTATGTTTCTGAACCAACTAATGATGAAATTGTAGACCCATCTATGCCATCTACATATTATGATCAGATATTAACTTTTCTTACCAATGGATGCCTTCCTTCTCAGGCTTCTCCTGCAATGCGTAGGAAGATTGCAGTGTACAGTCGCAAATTTTGGTTAATTGCTAGGGAATTATACTATATGGATGACACTGGAATTTTACTTCATTGTATCCCTCCACACGAAGTTGATTCAGTTATTACTTTGGCTCACTCAATTCCTCCGGGTGGCCATTTTGCTGCAGATTTAACACACCGGAAAATTTTGCAAAGCGGACTTTGGTGGCCTACTATGTACAGGGATGTATTGCAGTTTGTCAAAAATTGTGATAATTGTCAAAGGTCTGAACAACCACTACAACGTCATTTTTTCCCTCTACAACCTATTTTGCCATTGGAGCCTTTTCAGAAGTGGGGTCTAGACTTTATCAGACCTATTACACCACCAGCAATACTCAGCAATAATCATTATATTCTAACCTGTACAGACTATGCAACCACATGGGCGGAAGCATGGGCTTTAAAATCTACCACAGCTGTTTCGGTGGCAAAGTGTCTAATGAAAGAAGTCTTTCCGCGTTTTGGCTTACCTCTGGAGCTTGTTACAGATCAAGGCACTCATTTTGTTAACAATCTAATGAAAGTACTTACACATTCTTTTTAGATCACGCATAAATTCAGTTCACCATATTATCCTCGTGCAAATGGTTTGGCTTAGAGTACAAACAAGACCCTGCTGAATATGCTTCGAAAACTGATTCTGGAAGCACCAGAAAGATGGGATCAACTGTTACTTGCAGTATTATGGACATACACGACTACCTATAAGGTAGCAACAGGTCTAACACCCTTCAAACTAGCTTATGGATTGAAAGCCATAACACCCATGGAAATTATTGTGCCAAGCTTACGTGTGGCTCTCACTCAGAAATTAATACCAGAAGATTCTTTATCATTTCGGCTAAATACACTCAGAGAACTGGATGAGCACCGATGGCAAAGTTTTTTGACTATGCAGGAAGTACAACTAAGACAAGCTCGAACACATGATCGCTATCTAAAGACCCCAGTTTTACGGTGGGACAACTTGTACTATTTTACAATGCAAAGTCGAATTGCTCTGCGGGCAAATTCAAGTTACGATGGTTTGGCCCCTACCAGATTTCTGAACAAGTAGGCCCAACAACTTTTTGGTTGACTACTTTGATTGGAATTCCTCTTCTAAAGGTGATAAATGGTTCAAAACTGCGGCCGTATCAACAAGCATCCGATCCACACTGAAGGATCCGCGGATTTGTCGCGTATTTTGCGTTTTCTTTTCTTTTATTTTCTCTTAACTTTGCATGCTTAATAAAATAATAAGTATGTAAATATCCGTGTTTTGATACCTAATTATGTCAACAGCCGCCCTGCCCTTTCCAGCTACTCATACATGCACACCGAAGTTAAGAAGTTATCATCTCAACGTCGCACGATGATTAGTGATTTTGATTGCTCTCCACTGCAGTGCATCTACTTAACCTTCTCCGTTTCACCGAAAATCGCTATTGTGCTTGCGTGATTTGTGTGACTGTGTATACCCTGTGTGTTTGCATTTTGTGCTTGCTATCATCGTGCGCGCCATGGAAGCTCTGGCAAACTATGCCGCCTTCCGTGAAGGACTCCCTACCGAGGTAGGAGAGTTCCTGCGCATACGTGGGTTGGCTACTTTCGCTGAGCTACCGTGGCATTCAGTGGAATCCCACCCATTTTTTGCCCAGATAATCGCCGCTATCGCTAAAACACCTGCCAACGAGCAAAGTTCGGCTATCACATCCCTACCCTCCCGAACCGTAATCACCTTCCAAGCTTTTGCTGAAGTGTTTAGACTCCCTCAGCAAGGTCGGGAAAATGGTCCAAATCTACCGATTACCACCATGAATCGATTATTCCCTAGGAGTTCCTCTAACGAATACGCCATCTTATGTCAACCGGAACCTGAGAGACCCGCACTGCAATTCCTCGTAGCCATTCTTAACCTCTAGAAGCGAACTTATGGCATCTCTAGGCCTTTCTACTCCGCTATTGATTTAGCTGCTCGAGAACCCATCAATTTTGCATCCTACTTCTTCCACCGCATTCACAAGGAATGTGTTTCAATAATCAAACAGGTAAACAAGGGAGGAATGCCAAGGTCGAGACTGCCACACATCATTTCTTTCCTGTCTCCGGCCATACTTGCTGCACAACCACCACCCAGAGGCCCTGTCCTGCACCATGAAGAGTCGGCACAATTATGGGACGATGAAGAAGAAGACGAAGAGGAACTCAATCAACTCTTCCGTCGGAAAAGAATTAGAATCAGTTCCTCTGAAAGTGAAGCACAGGGCTCAGCCGAATGAAATAAGGAAGATGACAAAGAAGAAGAGAAACACGACGAAGAAACCCTCGATGACACCGCAACATCTATGTAGCACGAATCATCAGCACAGTCTTCGTCAGAAGGGCAACAAGAGAAGGAGGATCACACCGACTCTGACACAAGCTCGTCACAAGAAACATCCCAGTAGCAATCTGATCAGGAACGACAAGAGGAAGGCGAAGAGGTCATTAAAGAAGTTTTCGAAGAGTTACTAAGAGCAGTCGAGTCCATAACAGCCAACACCATTGACACTACTCAACAAACCACAGATAAGGTAACACAATTTAACGCTGTTTTTCCCACTTCCCCACTGGAGCCACCTCTCAACCCGATTATCCCTTCTCCACCCATTCGTCCCGAAGAACCCATCGCTTCTTCTTCCTCATCCCCAAACTACTCTCCACCGAACTCCCAACAACTACTCACCGCATCCTCATCCCAACCTCGTCATCATCTTCCACTCCCCTCCATATCCATATTTTCTATCAATGGGTCAACTGCTAATCAATTTATCACAACAACTACATGCACAAATGAAGCAAGTAACAGAGGATATTCACAATGAATTTCAACATAAAGTAGATGTACTGGAGGCCGACATAAGTCCTCTACAAGAAGAATTACTAGTAGCCAAAGCCAAAAATCAAGCATTACAACAACAACTGAAGGAATTGCAAGCACGAATGGCTGAACAGGTAGAAGTTACATCACAAAGAGATGCAGCACTGGCAGAGATTAGACAGAAAGACGAATTATTAAAATATGCAAATGCGAAAGTCATTCAGTTGAAGCAAGAGCTACATGATAAAGAAGATGCCAGAGTAGCCTTAGGCAATTTATTAGAAGAAACCAGAGTTCAACTACATGAAGTAGTACAACAAAGCCAAGAACAACACAAGCAGGCTATGAAAACAGAAGAAGAACTCCAAAGAACAAATGAAAATTTATCAGATGTCAACAACATGCTTAAACACTATTTGACCAAGGAAGCTCAAACACAGAAGGTAATAATAGATCTCCGAAGAGAAAGGGATGCATACTCGAGAACCATAAATTTTCAGAATCAAGTGATCAAAAGAAGGGAAAATCAGCTGGACAATCAAAAAGACAGAGTAATCAAAATGGAGAAACAAGTTGCAGATATGAAGGTATCCAGAGATGTGCCGCTCTCGAACGAATTTTATTTACAAGAAGCCTTTCTACAAACGCAAGCAGAAATTTTGCTAACCGAAGCAATTGCATTAAGTTCTGTAAGAGTAGATGCACAATTAGTAGAACCAGATACTCTTAAACAGATGTTAGAAACTTTAAAGAAGAAAATTGCCCGAACCTTTAGATTAGCCAGAAACATGTATTTAGAAGGCATTATAGACGAACAGTAATTTTGTAAAAATCTGCAGGTTCGAGTCCACCGTGTGTGCCAGTGTTAGTCAGCCGCCGAATTGGCATTTGTATAAAACTGAAGTGTTAGTCCGTCTTGGTGATTGAGCTGAGCGTTGCTGTAGTGTTTGCTCCTGATTTCTGAGTATTCTGAGTATACTGTGCGTATTCGTGTTTGTTGTCTATCAATCTCTGTTGTGTGATTGTTGTGTTAATGACGCGTATCGTGGTGTTACCCGTCTTGGAATGTTCTGCTAGTTGTTGGTGAAGTTTGTGTAGCTGTGGTAATGTTCTGGTATTCGGATCTGTATTGTGTTGTCTTTAGTGTGGAGTATTATCTTCATACGGTATAGTTAAGTTACAGTAAGGGTCTTCCTAAGTTGCGCATTGAATCTTCAGTACTGTGTGTCTGAAACTATTGATTTCTCTGTATCTGTGGTGTCGTCTGATTGTTTGTACCTATTCGGTAAAGGTTGAATTACTGCTAGTACCTCTGGTATTTCAGTAAGTTTATGTGTAGAACAATATAGCAATTAGTGTATTCGGTACACTTTGGACGGGTTTTGATCAAGAACTGTAAGGCTCCTAAGCATGATAGAGTCTTAATAGAGTTCTGTGCATCCGTATATTGCTGTATATGACTGGTTAGTTTGGGAACCAAGTATAGGGCCTCTGTCTAACAGACCCCTACCACTCCCAAGAACCCCATAAACGTTTAAATGCACTTCTGACAATTAG
This sequence comes from Ceratopteris richardii, assembly GCA_020310875.1. NCBI lineage: Eukaryota > Viridiplantae > Streptophyta > Polypodiopsida > Polypodiales > Pteridaceae > Ceratopteris > Ceratopteris richardii. The sequence goes on along the minus strand of CM035407.1, from coordinate 84,734,194 downwards.
AACAAGAGTTTAACAATATGAAGTGCTTTATTGGGAGATTTTGAATGAAAAAGTGAATATGTGAATTGATGCTCTAGGATAAATTTGAAGACATTATTAGAATCTAATAAACTCTATTTAATGAAAGATACTCTACCTATATTTTTCAATAATGGACTTAGTGTATGAGCTGCACATGGGACCCAAGTAATGTCTTTATACTTGTCTTCTATTGCAATTCTAGCACTTCAAAAATTAGATGCATTATCACTCACTAACGTAGTGACATCCTTCGGAATGCCCACACAAGATATAGCATGTTGATATATCTCTATAAGAAAAGATGAACTTTTCTCCTTAAGAGAAGTATCAAGTGCTTCCAAAAACATGATTCCCTTTGGACATATAACCATGAAATTAATCAATGTTATATTTTGACAATGTTTCCATCCATCTAATGGTATTGTGCACCCATATATGGGTACATAATCAAGCGCTATTTGTTTTAAAATAGCTTCAATATTATTTTTCACTTTATCTACATATTCTATTTGCATTTTGTTGTAATCTCAAATGGTGAATCATTTCCATGCAGTTGATATCAGTGCATCTTTGAAAATAGATAACAAATAACATTGAAAGGAATTCCACATGCAAAAATGCTTGATTCCATTTACGATGAAGCTCAAGACAATCTTGCTTTTCAAAAGCTACATGTATTGTGTTTTGTGCTTTATTACAAACAATATTAGGTGACACATTATCAGATCCACCAGTTCTACTAGATTTACTTGGTCTACTCTTTCTTTAAATATCTAGAGAAAATGGATAGACATATCTTGATTATTCTAAAAAATAGTTTGTGATACTTGATTAGAAATATCACGAGCATCCTCTGTTGTCATTCATACACCTACTCGTTCTTGCTCTACACTTTGAATACTTCAAAAGTATTGTGAAGTCTTCATGCTTTTAAATCTTTTTGATGTGATACTTGCCAAATTTACACACTTTCTCTAATTCTAACTAGGCTCGTTGCTATGACACTCATGTGTCCACCAGTGCTTTTTGCTTCATTCTTGGTAGCTCATGCATATCTTGGTTGAGTAAGAAGAAACATACTATGGACACTTCTAGTTCTGAGGTTGAGTATAGAGTAGCTTTCATAATGACTTTTGAGTGGGTCTGGCTCAGATGCCTTATGGCTGATTTGGGTGTTGGAAATTCTTCTACCACCCCATCTTCACTCAGAGTCCGAGCACATTGACCATTGCAAGGAACCTTGTGTTCAATGCTCGCACTCAGCACATTGAGGTGCACTATCATTCTGTAAGGGAGAGGTTCTCTGATGGAGAGATCAATCTAGCATATGTGCCCACCTAGGAAAACATTGAAAACCTTCACACAAAGGCTCTGCCTAGGGAGAGGTTTGAAGCTTTCCGCGAAGCTTTGGGCTTACTTCCTTTTGTAAATAACTAAATAACTATAAAAATAAATACATAAATTATATATATATATATATATATATATATATATATGTATATATATATATATATATATATATATATATATATATATATATATATATATATATATATATATATATATACATATACACACACACACATATATATATATACATATCTATATATATATATATATATATATATATATATATATATATATATATATATATATATATATATATATATATATATATATATATATATACACACACATAAACAGATACACCCAAACATAGATGTACACACATATATACATACATACATACATACATACATACATACATACATACATGGATACACACACACACACACACACACACACACACATATATATATATATATATATATATATATATATATATATATATATATATATATATACATATATATATATATATATATATATATATATATATATATATATATATATATATATATATATATATATAGTTCTATATATATAGTTATATATATATATATATATATATATATATATATATATATATATATATATATATATATATATATATATATATATATATATATATATATATATATATATATATATATATATATACATACATATATATATATATATATATATATATATATATATATATATATATATATATATATATATGTATATATATGTGTATGTATCTATGTATGTATATGTATATATATGTACACACACACACACACACACACACACACACACACACATATATATATATATATATATATATATATATATATATATATATATATATATATATATATATATATATATATATATATGTATGTATGTATGTATATGTATGTATGCATGCATGTATATATATATATATATATATATATATATATATATATATATATATATATATATATATATATATATATATATATATATATATATATATATATATATATATATATATATATATATATATATATATGTGTGTGTGTGTGTGTGTGTGTGTATGTATGTATATGTATGTATATATATATATATATATATATATATATATATATATATATGTATATATATATATATATATATATATGTCTGTGTGTGTGTGTATGTGTGTGTGTGTGTACATACATACATACATACATACATACATACATACATACATAGATACATACACACACACACATACATACACACACACATACACACATACATACATACATACATACATACATACATACATACATACATACATACATACATACATATAGACACATACACATACACGTGCACGCACACACACACACATATATATACATATACATATATACATAATATATATATATATATATATATATATATATATATATATATATATATATATATATATATATATATATATATATATATATATATATATATATATATATATATATATATATATATATATATATATATATGTGTGTGTGTGTGTGTGTGTGTGTGTGTATGTATGTATATATATCTATCTTTCTATATATATATATAAATATAAGTAATATATATATATATATATACATATATATGTTAAAAGTCAAGCTTCAAGCTACAAATTCGTGGGGAATCTTTTATGGACATGTGGAGCAATCACACGAAGCCAAAAGCCACGAGATTCCATCAAGAAAAGTCACTCAACCACCTCCCAAATTCATCTCAACTAAATCCTCCAAGTTAGGAGGCTGATTTGGAAAGGTAGTTCCTAGATTTTAGGGGCACACTTCTCACTGTAAAAGGAGCATGTATTCCGACTTATTTTGGGCCATCTTCTTGGAGTTTTAGCTCATGTAAAGTGAGCACTAAGTGCTGGAGTTGTGATAAGCAAGCCTCTTGCTTGCTTGTTTGTTTTCTTTTAGTAGGCATATCTATGTGTGTGCGCAGGCAGTGCTGCAACTCTCTACCCTTGAGTTGTTAGCATTGGTTCTCCCTCATATTGTATCCATTTGATGTAGTTCTTGTCTCATTGGATAGCTATTAGAGTCTATTTTATGCTCACAAATCCTCTGGAGCATTCTCTGAGTAATCTGGGAGCAACATTCATTTTAGTGAAGTTGTGTGATTGATATCTCTCTTTGTGTGTAGGCTCTGTTGGAAATATTTTGCTCTCTGTTGTAAGGGCTGGTTCTCCTTCTCTATTTACCCATTTGCTATGATTTTGGTGTCATTGGGTAGCTATTAAAGTGTTCTAAAGTTGACCCAAGTTTGAGATTCATTCTCCGTATAATCGCTGAGAAAAGCTTGCTGGAGTTAAGTGAGGTCTCTGCTTGACTAGCAGTTGTGAGCATTCAACTAGCTCATGTTGTAGACATTGTTTCTCTTTGTGTAAGCATCCATTTGAAGTGAAATTTGATTTTTTGGAAAGCTCGTGGTGTCTACTACAGGTGTACAAAAGCTCACCGGAGTTCTCCGCATAAGCTTTGAGTAAGAGCACTTTTGGTGTGTAGAGGTCAAAGAAGGATACCTGTGGAGGTCATTCACGCTTCGTCATTGCTTAGGGGTTGAGATACTTCCCCCATCAGTGGTATCAGAGCATTTGGGCATCTTGGAGGTATCACATACAAGCAAGAAGACCTCTTGGAGTTGGTGGTTGAAGATTTGCATCAACAAAAGCTTCTTGGAGGTAGCTCACATCAAGGTGGAGCTATTCTACTCAAAGTTTCAAGAGCACAAGGTGTCCATCAAAGGAAAGCTTTGGATTGAGGTAACCTCAGAGCCTCATTTTCATTTTACACACATTGGAGCATTAGCCAAGGGCTAGGTCAAGTATCAAAGACTAGATATGGGAGACTTCAACACTCAAATTGAAAAGCTAGACAAAGGGAACTATCAACCATGGCGATTTAGGGTCTCCAACTATCTTATGGGCAAGGGCCTTTGGGGGTTGATTAGTGGAAGTGAACCAAGACCTAGGTTGGATGAGAATCCAACCAATGACCAGAGAAGGGCCTTTAGGGAATGGAATGAAAGAGACAAGAGGGTTATCTTTATTCTTTCCCAACACATTAGCAATAGCATGATCGGCCATATCCAAGACTTGGATTCAAGCATGAAGGTATGGGAGACACTTGAAAGGCTTTATTCAACAAGCACCAAAGCAAGGAAGATCCAACTCAAGAATGAGCTCAACAACCTTAGGAAGGGCTTAGGGTGTAGCATAAATGACTACATACTTAAGGTCAAGGAGTTATCAGATGCATTGGGATCCATTGGAAGCCATGTAGATGATGACGATCTTGTGGCTTATACTCTCAATGGTTTGAGAGATGATGAGAAGTGGAAACCCTTTACCACTTCAGTTTATGTAAGGGATAATCTTCCCGATTTTGAGCAATTGGTTGCTCTCATGGTCACCGAAGAAATGAACATAGGTGGAAGTTCAACTAAAAGCAAGGATGCACAAGTTTTCTATGTAGGTAATCAAAGGGGCAAAGGAAGATGAGGACAAGGAAGGGGCAAAGGAAGGTTTGGAGGAAGGAAAGGCCACTCAAGCAATCAAGGACATGACCAAGGCACCTGATCACAAAGAGGGAGAGGAAGAACAAGAGGAAGAGGAGGACGACATCAACAAAACAGGAATCAAGATGGCAAAGGATGTTACATATGTGGCAAGTTTGGCCACTATGCTAGAGATTGCTACCAAGGAGGAAACCAAAGGAGCTATAATCAAGGTTCTTCATAAAAAGGCCAAGGTAATTATGCTTTTACAAGTTCAGAAAATGACAATCTCTTGATGATGCACATGAATGGGAATTCAAGCAATGTAGATAACACTTGGTATATTGATAGTGGATGTAGCAACCATATGAGTTGCAATGCTTCTTGGTTTACTAATCTACATGTTCCCAAAGTAAAGGACATGTAGAAACAGGTGATGATACAGCCCATGAAAATCTCCCATGTTGGAGATGTAGCTTTGGATGACAATGAGGAAGGAAGATGTCTCAAGGATGTCTTGCATGTACCTACTATCACAAAGAACTTGGTGTCCGTTGGGCAAATGGTTGAAAGAGGCTAATATCAAGTAAGGTTCAACAGGTGGATGCTTTGTGGAGAACCCTAAGCAAGGTTACAAGGTCATAGCAAGAGGAAAGAAGCAAGGGAGACTCTTCACTTTGGAGGTAAATTCTCATTCCACTCAACATGTCTACTTCACATATGGAAACAAGAGGATTTCGGAGTTGGACTTGTGGCACAAGAGGATAGGTCACATCAACATACAAAGAATGAAGGAAATGCAATTCAAGAGGCTGGTTGGTCTTCCCAACTTCCAAGGACAAGGTATGAAGCATTTATGTGAATCTTGTCAACTAGGGAAGCAAGCAAGACTTCCATTCAAGAAGAGTGGCTACATAAGCCAACATCCATTGGAGTTGATACATACAGATGTGTAGGGGCCAACCAAAGAGCAATCCATTGGAGGTAACAAGTACTTTGTCACTTTTATAGATGATTGCACAAGGATGGTTTGGGTTTATTTCATAAAAAACAAATCAGATGTGTTTACATGTTTCAAAGCATTCAAGGCAATGGTAGAGAAGGAAACATGTACATATATCAAGAAGCTAAGGTCCGATGGAGGGGGAGAATATTTCTCCAATGAGTTTTCCGATTTTTTAATGGATCAAGGCATCAAGAGGCAAGTAACATGCAGGTACACACCCCAACAAAATGGAGTAGTAGAGAGAAAGAATAGATACATTGCCGAGATCGCTAGAGCAATGGTTAATGAGATGAATGTACCTAAGATGTTCTGGAGTGATGCAGCAAATACCGCCGTGTATCTAATGAATAGGGCTCCTACCTCAGGGATCCATGGCTTGACACCATATCAAGCCTATTATGGTAGAAACCTAATCTTTCCCACTTGAAGATATTTGGATGTACTTGTTATGTACATGTGCCAAGTGAATTGAGGCACAAGCTACAAGCAAAGGTAGAAAAGTGTGTGTTTCTAGGATATTCAAATGATCATAAAGGTTACAGGTGCTTCAACCCAAACACAAAGGAATTGAGGATATCAAGGGATGTAGCATTTGATGAGCTACTCCCTTGGTATAAAAAGTATGATTGTATGCAGGACTATGAAGAAGAAAAGCATGGACATGACGAAGAACAAATTGACCTAGAGCTAAACAGCCCAAGGTGTTCCATCAATGAAGATAGTTCAAGCATGAACTCACCATGGAGGGGGAGATCTTCATCAAGCTATGAAGCACAATCAATCAACAAAGGCAAAGCAACATTGGTGGAGTTGGATGAAGAAGGTAATGAAGTTGAAGATGATGGAGGACACATGATGGAGAAAGAAGCCACGTCAAAGAAAGAGATCAAGTTCCCAAGGCAAAGGAGGTTTATTCCTCCAAAAGGTGAAGAAAGGAAGTCTTCTAGAGTTAAGTATCCAACTCAAAGGTTTACTTATGATTCATACATGGCAACGCGTTATGCATATATGAACAAAGTAGTAGAAGATCATGAGCCCGATTGCTATGAAGATGCAAGCAGGTACACCGAATAGAAAGAGGCAATGCAAGAAGATATCGACGCATTGGAGGAAAATCAAACATGGACTCTAGTGCCCAAGAAGGAGAACATGAAGGTAATAGGTAATAAGTGGGTGTATAAAGTAAAGAGGAATTCAGATGGATCTATTTCTAGGTTCAAAGCAAGATTGGTGGCCAAGGGTTTTGCACAAACCTATGGAGTGGACTTTGAAGAGACATTCAGCCCCGTGGCAAAGATGAGCACCATTAGGACACTCATTGCAATGGCTGCTAGCAAAGGATGGAAGCTTTTCCAATTGGATATCAAGAATGCCTTTCTCAATGGAGACTTGGAAGAAGAGGTACATGGAGCAACCACTAGGTTTTGTTCATAAAGAGTTTCCAGATCATGTTTGTAGGTTGAAGAAGGCACTTTATGGCCTAAAGCAAGCTCCAAGGGCTTGGAACCAAAGATTGGTGGACTATTTGATCAAATGTGGTTACAAATAATGCAAGGCGAATCCATCTCTCTTCATCAAACAAAGAGGAGAACTTGTAGTCTACATGTGTGTGTATGTAGATGATCTTATCATTACAGGTAATGATACAAAGGGCATTGAGGAGATCAAGGCAAAGCTTGGAAAGTAGTTTAGGATATCTGATCTTGGAGATCTTAGGTATTTTCTTGGCATTGAAGTTGTATACAAAGAAGAAGGTATTATGCTCATACAAAGGAAGTATATTTTAGACCTACTTGAGAGGTTTGGGATGCTACATTGCAAGCCTATTTCAAATCCCATGGAAGTTAATGTAAAGCTAAGCTCCATTGATGGAGAGCCATTAGAGGATGTAACTTTTTATCGCTCTATTGTAGGCTCTTTCAATTATTGCACAATAACTAGGCCTCACATAGCATATGGACTTGGAGTGTTATCACAATTTATGCATAGTCCAAGGACTACACACTTGCAAGCTGCAAGAAGAATGTTACGATATCTCAACGCCAATATAAATGAAGGATTGTTCTATTCATTTGATGATGATATGAAGGTCAAAGCTTATTCTGATGCGGATTGGGCCGGTTCCAAGGAGGATAGAAGAAGTACAAGTGGTTACCTAGTCATGCTAGGTAGCAAGATCATCTCATGGATTTCAAAGAAGCAACCCACGGTGGCATTATCTTCCACCGAGGCTGAGTATAGAGCTTTGGCTCAAGTCATATGTGAGCTAATGTGGATTAAGAAGTTATTTATGGAGCTTAATTTGCAGGTTGACACATATCCAATTTTTTGTGACAATATGAGTAGCATTCATCTAGCATCGAATCCTGTCTATCATGCTAGAACCAAGCATATTGAAGTGTTATACATACACATAGAGTTATATATATATATATATATATATATATATATATATATATATATATATATATATATATATATATATATATATATATATATATATATATATATATATATATATATATGTGTGTGTGTGTGTGTGTGTGTGTGTGTGTGTATATGTGTGTGTGTGTACACACAAACACACACGTACACATACACAAACACATGCATACACATAGACACACATGCATACACACACACACACACACACACATATATATATATATATATATATATATATATATATATATATACGTGTGTGTGTATGTATATACACACACACGTGTGTATATATATATATATATATATATATATATATATATACACGTGTGTGTGTGTATATATACATACATACACACACACACACACACACACACATATATATATATATATATATATATATATATATATATATATATATATATATATATATATATATATATATATATATATATATATGTGTGTGTGTGTGTGTGTGTGTGTGTGTGTGTGTATGTATAATTGTATTGTTAAAAATCAATTTCTGAACATGAGCAAAATTTATTCGTGTGGGCACAAAATTTATTCCTGTGGTCATCAAAATTTATTCTGATGTAGATGTTCTGAATATTTGCCTACTTCATAGCTAAAGTTGCCGAGGTGTGGATGCAAAGGGGACCTATTATTTAGAGGCTTCATATCACAAATTTCATCTATCTAGAAGTCTCAACCTCATTTCTAAATCTAACTTCCCTAAAATGTTAAAGATGGTGATTGAGAAATTCTTGCAAAATTGTAGGAGCACTTTTTGAGAGCCTATATATGTATAAATCCAACTCGTGAGAGGTGACCATGACCTCTACTCTCTTTTGAGAGTTGGTATAGTGTGTAAGGAAGTTGCTATATGTAGCACCCTTGCTTATTTAGTCATTTTGTTAGCTTATTATTTTATGTGGTTAGCCGTTGGTCACTCCCTCTCTGAGGAGTAAGCTAGTTTTTAGTACTTTTTTGTTTTGGCTGTGATGCCTTTTTCCAGTATTTATTTGAACTGATTTTACTTGCATTTGATTAGTCATAGAGTCTATTCAAGGTTTTGTAAATGTCATGACTATACTCCAAGTGGTCTCTAAGTGAGGCTATGAATAGTGAAGGTGTGTCTCTACGCATAGGTACACAGTAGTACTGACAGCTAGTCTAACTTTCAGAGGTTGGTTCTCCCTACAAGAGTATTTAAAACAAGTTTTTTAAAGTTGTATGGATATCTAAGAGTGTGTAATGTCATTTTGGAAAATTTTGTTATTTTTATGCATCTAGATTTTGTATTAGAGGAAAAATAGACACTCGAGGTCACTGTGGAAAACAACTTGTGAGGGCCTAAAACCTTCTAAAGCTGCATAAGGGTGTTGAATCATCACCCAACAGTGGTATCAGAGCATTTCAAGGCATTTGGGACTCTTGAATGAGTTCAAAGCAACTCTTTGAAGCTGGTAAAGCTTGTAAGAAAGGATTTGTAGTAGACCGTAAAGCTAGGTCAGTATTTAGAAGTGGATTTTGAAGCTCGCAGCAAGCACCTCAATACATATCAAGGGACGAAGCTATAAGAAGGTAATGAGTTTGAAGTTTGCATATTCCATCACACTCAAAAGAAGCTTAGGAAGCATAGAAACCTAAGCAATGGCTGAGTATACTACCCAAATAGAGAAGTTGGATGAAGGAAACTACCAACCTTGGAGATTTCAGGTCAAGAATTTCCTGATGGGCAAGGGACTATGAGAATTAGTTAGTGGAGTGAAGCCTATTGAGGCCATTCACTCAAGCACAAGAAAGGGAAGTGAATGAGTGGATTGAAAGAGATAGGAGAGTCATATTCATATAATCTCAACACATTAGTAATAGCATGATTGGTTATATCCAAGACTTGGACTCATCCAAAAAGGTGTGGGAGGCTTTCGAGAGATTATACTCCACCTCCACAAAGGCACGAAAGATTCAGCTCAAGAATGAGTTGAAAAACTTAAGAAAGAATTCAAATAGCCGCATCAATGATTATATCCTCAAGGTAAAAGGGTTTGTAGATGCCTTAGGATCAATAGGCTGCTCCATCGATGATGATGATTTGGTAGTTCATACACTGAATGTGCTTAGGGATGATGACAAATGGAGGCCATTCACTGCTTCAACATATGTGAGGGACTCATCACCAGATTTTGAGAAATTAGTCACATTCATGGTGACCGAGGAAATTAATGGTAGGAGAGAAGGCATACTTTGTACTTAGGGATATTATTCAGCTTTTACTTCAGTTCAGTTCATCGTCAATAGAGAGAGCTATTCCACCCATCATCTTCTCTGTGTGTCTTGGTGCTTGTGTGCTCCTTGTGTGTGCTTCTTGTGTGTCTCTCGCACTTCTACACGAACCCAACAATGGTATCAGAGCAGTTTTACCTCCCTCTCAAGTTTTGATTTTTTGTGTCGCGGCACGCACAGTTTTACCCCCATTTCGAAGCCATTTGTGCAGTCAGAATCACCATCAGAGTGACAGTTTGTGAGCTGAAATTTTAGCATTCATTTCGGCTTTCGTCGAAGTGAAGATTTTGTCACATTCTTATTCTTTTGTGAAATGGCGGGCAACAATGACTTGTTTGGCATGCTTCAAGCTGAAGATAAGCTTGATGGGACCAACTATCCGATGTGGTCTTACATGATGAAGCATGTTCTTGTTGCCTAACAAATTTGGAACATAGTGGTAGATGTAGATCGAAGACCGGCAGGTTCTTCTACTTCACAGTCTACTGTCACAGATGGAGCTTCTTCTTCGAGTACAGTGGCTTCTCCTTCACCTACACAAAAGCAGCTTAGATGGGATGGAAAAGATGCTTAAGCTCATGCTTTGATTGCACTTTCTACGAAGCGTCATATAGTTACACACATTTGGTCATGTTCTATATCGAGACAAGCATGGGACACTCTTGCTTCTTTGTATGCCGTGTGTAATGAAGCACATGTTGCATACTTGAGGAAGCAACTTGAGGATGTATGTATGGCTGAAAATGAGTCAGTGGATGTGTATGTTACACGCATCAAGTACTTGAAAGAGCAATTGGCAAACATAGATGAGATTATTCGACATGCATCACTCATTTCTACATTATTGAAAGGATTACCAGAATCTTTTCAAAGCTTTGCTACTACACTCTGTTTGGTTGCAAAAGGAAATCCTAATATGTATGCATTTGATGAGGTTGTGTCTCTTCTTTTGCAAGAAGAGGAATCTAGAGTGAATAGGAGTGGTTTGATTGAGGGAACGCAAGCACTTGCTATCTCACAAAAGGGGAAAAGCAAGTATGGTTCAGATTTGGGTTCATCAAAACCAAAGCTTCAAGATTCCTCTTGCACTCATTCCTCTAATGATGGTGATTTGCAAAAGAAGAGATGCAAATATTATCGAAAGGCTGGTCATACTAATGATGAGTGTAGAAAGCTTGCTAAACGCAATGAAAACAAGGAATCCAGCATGTCTATTGCTGAAAATTCAGCAAATGTAAAGAATGATGAAGCTAACATGGCTCAAGATTTTTGGGCATGTGTTGTTACATGTCATTATGATGCTTCTTTGCATTCTAAATGTATGGTTGTGAGTGAGGCTGATTCGGATGTGTGCAAACAATGCCTCTTATCCTATCATTGGAGTAGGAGAAATTGAGCTTACGACTGCAAATGGAGGTGTGATTCTCTTGAAAAATGCATTGTATATGCCTGATATCAAGAAGAACTTAATTTCAATTCCGTTGATTGCCAAAGCTGGACTTCATGTACACTTTGTTTATGATAAGTGTATGGTTCATGATTTCAGCAATGGCGATGTTATCGTGATGTCCGATACATTATGTAATGGTTTCTATCGCATGGATACATACAAGAAGGTTGCCCCGAATGCCTTGGTTGCTCATACTTCTTCCATGGCTGAAATGGAGCTTTGGCATGCTCGTTTTGGTCACTTAAACTTCAATAGTTTGCTTTACTTGCAAAAGAAGGACATGGTTATTGGCTTGCCTACACTTGAGTCCATTGAAATGCATGCATGTGAAGGTTGCATTCTTGGAAAAATGCATCGTGCTTCTTTTCCAAAAGATAGTCATACACACACTACAAGAAAATTACAACTTGTTGATAGTGATGTATGTGGTCCCGTCAAGACTCCATCTTTTGGGAAGCATGTATATTTTGTTACCTTCATTGATGATGCTACTCGCCATACATGGATGTATCCTATGAAAGCAAAGAATGAGGTATTTTCTTGCTTCAAAGCATTTCTAGCTATGGCTGAAAATTTTTCTTCACAAAAGCTTTTGACTCTACGTACGGATTGTGGTGGTGAATACATGTCACATGAGTTTAATGCTTTTCTTTGTGAAAGAGGTATTTCACACCAATGTACGGTGCCATATACACCTCAGCAAAATGGTGTTGTCGAGCATAAAAATAGAACTCTACTTGAAATGGCACGATGTATGGTTAAAGGAAAGCATCTTCTTGATAAGTTTTGGATGGAAGCGGTCATGTGTGCAAACTATGTGTTGAATCGCTGCCCTACAAGAGCATTGAGAGCCATCACTCCTTATAAGGCTTGGAATGGTCATAAGCCTATGGTTAATCATATGCGTGTGTTTTGTTGTTTGGCATATGTTCTTGTTCCATCACAATGTCATCACAAACTTGATGACAAGGCAAATAAATGTATATTTGTTGGTTATAGTGCTGAAAGTAAGGGATATTGTTTGTATCATCCATTGACGAACACAATTATAGTGAGTCGAGATGTGGTATTTGCTGAAAATTCAGTTTTCCCTTTACTTGAACGCAAAAAACAGCCAACAATTAGCTCACAAGATGTGTTCGATACACTCATGCCTTTGTTCCAAAATGGTGCACTTGACTATGGCCATCTAGACCAGCCAACTGAGGCTCAAAGGGCTGAAAAATTCCAGCAAAAGTGTTGAAAATGTAGAGAATTTCCAACGAAACATGGCTAAAATGTTTCAACCAAAAATTGTCAAAACTGCTAGAAATTTCCAGCCACATATGGCTGAACATTTGCATCAAAATATGGCTGACAATGAGCATGAAATTCAGCCCATGCATGATGTACATATTGAAGATGTTTTACATAATGAACGCATGTCTATCAAGAGTGCACAAACTATGCCAAAGTGGCTGAAACAAACTTTGTAGGACAGCAAATTGAGTGCACCTTTACTTGGTAGAACAAGATCAAGCTCTCACCATGCATCAAGTAATTTTGTGGATTATTCTCTTATTGCTACAACATGTAATGAAGAGCCACTTTCTTTTGAAGATGCATGTGACGTTCCACAATGGATGAGTGCTATGCAATCAGAAATGAATTCCATACATAGGAATGGTACTTCAGAGTTATGTGAATTGCCAAAAGGAAAGAATTCCATTGGTACAAAGTGGG
>CM035407.1:84700341-84715341 GCA_020310875.1 Ceratopteris richardii | reverse complement strand
TGCCGACGAAGAGGTTTCCTAATCTATCATGGTTATGGTGTTTCCAGAGTAAAGATACTTACCATGGTGAAGGATCAATCGATGTTTATCTCCTCGTGTTGTACTCCCAGCATTTGTGATGGAACGTCAGCTAGTCTTTCATTGTCGATGAATGTCTGTGTGGATGGTTCACTGATGAAATTCTTTGAGTGACTCGTCCTATCTCCTCTTGTCAAAGCAACATTTGCCAAGTACTGAGAATTGAATTTCTTTATATTTCTTGACAAACAACATTGGGGAACTACACCAAGCTTAGTTTAACATGTTCTCTTTAGCTCACCATAAGAAGGAGTCTCTCACCCAGTATACAAACAAGGATTTTCAGGGTACCAAACTAACCCTTGCAGATATCTCCTTGGATGCTCTCGTACATACAGTAGTTAAGCATCGTTCAAGTTGTGGACCTTCAAGATCTTCCCTCCTACCATGGTAAGGGGAAACAATAGTTGTGGATGCCATGTTCATGCCAAGTGCTTTACATCTACCAAATAAGGCATCAATAATAGCATCTGCTAGCCGAGACACACTTCTATCCAAATTGATAAATGCCCAAGAATCAACGGTTCCATTTTTCAACTAAGCATGACTCATTCATGTTCCATGAGCCAAACCTGGGAACAAGTTCTTTCTCTCTCTTTTTTTTTCTTTTTTCTTGCAAAACAATGTCACAAAACAAGGAGACAAAGGTTAGTATCAAAAAATGTTTTACATGTGTCAATGTGCTCTTGTGCCTGGAATTCTCAAATGTGTCTATGCACGGCCGTGTAATAGGGCCCTATATTAATGCATACTTTGGAAGTGCATGACCTGAATGGTGCAAAGGACAGGGTTGTGCAAGAAGCACATGGTTGTCACTAGTCGAGGCTTTCGATGTTACTTGTAGATGTTGACGCCGACTTTGGTGGAGGTATCCATTAGATCTTGAAATGATGTAATCCTCGTTATTGGGGTCCATCTTAGAACAACATTTGGCACTATAGAGATCACTTCAGACATCTTCATCTTTGGATGATTTCTTAAATTTTGTATCCCACGTGGTTGGTTCCTTGGTTTTGTGGGGGCTACTAGTGCTTTTGGCTTCCATACCCATACCATTGTGGTTGGTCTTCTAACCCTTGTTGAAGAGGCGAGTTGATCTGGTTTTAGTCTTGGTGTTTGGTTCTGACCCTAGCTCCGCCTTGGCTTCTTTGTTGCAACTTTTCTCATGTGGGAGAGCATAGATTGTTGTGTATGTAAGAGCTTCTTGGGTACCCATATTTGCAATTGTCCTTGTTGAGCTGCAACTAATTTCTTAGGCACCCAAACTTGTCGGATATCTTGTGGTTGAGTTTGTCCTAGCTTCTTCAGTCGTCTTCTGGCCTGGTGGGAGTCCCTGGAGGGGAATTGTGGGGTTAAGGCCGATGGTTGCTCTCCTTTTCGTACCCAGATTTGCTTCATGCCTGGCACTACTTTCCTTTGGAAATCCCGTTGTCTATTTGATATAGCAGTTGTCCTGTTCTGTTGTGCTTGCCTTGTCGGTTGAGTTGTAGTGGCGGCATTAGTCCTTGCACCAGAGGAGGAGTCCGCTTGTCTTTGAGCCTGTTCTTCCATGATTGAGTTCTCGTGCAACACAGAGCTTTTGACGCATACAACATCTCTTTTGCTAAGATTAGTCCTAGGAGAACTACAAGATGTGACATCTAGATTTGTGAGCATGCCATTTTCTAGTTCTAATGTAAAGCATTATCCCTGGACCCAAACTTGAAGAAGTTGACTTCTTAGGTTCAAGTTGACTACATTGTCATAAATCCAATCTTGTCCTAAGACAAGTGGTTCTGTAAGGTTCTCATCTTGACACACTAGCACTTTGACTTTCATTGGAACATCTTGAAGGTAGATGGGAAGTTCCACCTCGCCCAAACAAGGGGTTTCCACACCTCCCAATCCTATGAGATAAGCTTCTATGGGATTGATGTTCAACTGCAAGTCTTGGAAGTAGGAAAGTCTAACTGCACTACTTGTTGCACCTGAGGCAATCAATGCTTTCACAATCCTTGCACCCTTTCCTTGTCCTATCTCTATGGTCACAAAGGGACGTCGGTCAATGACTTGAGAAGTCGCTATGCCTGATTTTTGGCACATATCCATGTGATATTTTGGGGCTTTTGAGTTGACATCTAGGCCTAGTCGCCTTAACCTATTTCTCCTTATGCGCTCTCTAGCCTCTGCTTGTGCTTCTTCTCTGACTCTCAACTCTTCTTTTCGTTTCTTAGCAGTGTTGAGTCTCATTAGCATATCCTCTGTAAGAGGTTCTTGATATAACTTGACTCGACAACCACTGATATAGTTTGGCAAGATGTCACCTTCTAAAGTAGCCAATTAAACCGCACCGCTAGTGGAAATTCTATGAATGATCATGGGTCCATATCCTATTTTTTCCAACTTACGGGCATGTTGCTTTAGCGTATAGACTAGCACTAGGTCTCCCTCTTTCAATCCTTTATCTTTGATATGTGCATCAAAGTATTCCTTTTGTCTTTTCTTTGCAGCATAGATGCCTGCTGCCGCTCATAGCCTCATCTCACCTAAGCATTCTAGATCAAAGATCCTGGAGGACAACTCATGTCCATTCCACTCATGCTCTTGTGCTACCTTTAATGCAGGGATTAAGAATTCCAATGGTAGCACCACACTCTGTCCAAAGACCATCTAAAATGGGGTGGCATTGAGTACCGTTTTGTAGGCAACTCGGTAAGCCCAAACAGCATGATGAAGTTGTTTGTCCCAATCAGAGCATTTATTATTCACTAGTTTAGTCAAGACATTACATAGGATCTTGTTTGTGCTCTCAACTTGTCTGTTAGCTTGTGGATGATAGGCGGGCAAACTTCTTATGTATCACCAAGAATCCTTGGAGAAGATTTTCAATGACTTCATTCAAGAAGTATGTGCCTCTATCGCTCACTAACTCTATTGGCAGTCCATATCTTGTGAACACATTCTCAAATAAGAACTCAGCTGTTGTTTGAGCATCATTCTTTGTTGTGGCTTTTACTTCCAGCCACTTTGTAAGGTAATCTGTGGCTACAATAATATACTCTGCATGGGAGTTTCTAGCTGGGGGGCTAATAGGACCTATGAAGTCTATGCCCCACTTCGAAAATGCACGCCCTCCCATCATTGGCCTCAAAGGCATTTCGTCTTTTCTAACTGGATATTGTGCACGTTGGCATGTGTCACATTTCTTCACATAGGTATGAGCATCCATATGAAGATTGGGCCACCAAAGTCCTGAGAATAGAATGGTCTTGATTACTCGATCACGACTGAAGTGTCCACCTGCAACACCGCTGTGTGCAGTTTCTAAGACTTTCAAATAGTCTGATTCGTGAACGCACAATCTTAGATAACCATCCTTGCATCTTCGATATAAGTTGTCTCCAACTAAAGCATAGTCCTAAGCCTCTTGCTCCATGCTTCGTCTTCTTGCTAGACTAGCCTCTTTGGGTAAGGTTCCCGATCTCATAAACTCTACCAATGGAGCACTCCAATCAGGAATTAATGACACTTCATAAAGGGTGGCATGCTCCACTGGTGGTCTCTCTCTGTACATTGGACAATTCTTAATCCACTCATGTATTTCTTTGTCCATGCTAGGCCAATACACACCTAAACATTTCAGATTTTTTAATGTGCGCTGTTTAGAATAATGATTTCCTAGCAATCCTTCATGAGCTTGTTGCAACCAACTACTATGTTCATCGTCCTCAACACAACAAGCTAATACACCCTCAGTATCTTGTTTGTACATGCTTCCTGCCAATATGAGATATTTTTGTGATTTTACAATTTCTTCTTGTGATGTTTTCACATTCTTATTTGCAAGGCCGAAGGTTAGGACTGGTACCAACTTATTTGCCCATTTAGGAACAACTTCTAAATTGAACAGATAAGCATCGAGTAATTCATCTAACACTCCTTGCGGTGACTCTCCTGAAGTGATGCAAGAAAGGTGATCTGCCCGAAGGTGGGTTCTACCTTTCCTGACAACAACTTCAAAGTCATATTCCATTAGTAAGAGGAACCATCTTACTAAGCGTCCAATATTGCAAGGTTTATTGACCAAATAAAACAAATCTTGATGATCAGTGAAAAACTTGAACTTGTTGGCCAATAAATAGTGTCTAAACTTCTTCATAGCATATACCATGCCTAAGCCCTCTCGCTCAGTTGTGGTATAGTTTCGTTCAGCTGCGGTGAGCTGTCTACTAGCACATGCTATGGGAAAATCTAAGTTTCCTTCACCTGTGGGTTGTGCTAGCACACATCCTATGGCGTGATTGGATGCATCCACATGGACATGGAATGGTTTATTCCAATCAGAAGTGGTCAGTATTGGTGCTGTGCACAAATGTTTCTTCAATTCACATAAAGGGGTCTAGCTATGATCACGTACATGTGGATAAACCCATGGTAATATCCACAATGGCCCATAAAGGCTTGTACCTCTTTAACATTCCTTGGCCTTGGCAGGTTCGCTATGGCTCGTACCTTATCTTCATCTGTTGAGATTCCATTCTTACAAACAATATGACCTAAGATTTTACCTTGACGCACCATGAACACACACTTTTTTGGGTTCAGACACACTCGATATTCTATACACTTGTTGAAGATTTGTCTGAGCTCAAGGATGTGAAATCTTCTTTCTTGGGAATGTGCACATAAATCATCCACATACACTTCTAGGCTCTTTCGCAAGAACTCTTTGAAGACATGACACATGAGCCTTTGGAATGTTGCAGGTGCATTGGTGAGCCCAAATGGCATCACATGAAATGCAAAGATTCCCCACTCTGTGGCAAAGATTCCCCACTCTGTGTTGATCTTCTGGGGCAATGGCTACTTGATTGTAACCTGAAAATCCATCAAGGAAGCTATAAACTTCCTTGCCTGCAACACGCTCCAATAGGTGTTCCGTGATTGGAAGTGGATAATTATCTCTGATCGTAGCGGCATTAACTTTTTTAAGGTTAATACACACAACTTCCCGTTCTTCTTGGGCACCACTACAATGGGGGACACCCATTCAGTATGCTCAATCTCATAGATCAATCCAACTTCAATCAGCCTAACAATTTCTTCTTTTATTTTGGCTGCATATGTATCATTATATGTGTAGGGCTTTTGTTTGGTGGGCTTGGCATCAATGGTCATGGGAATCGTATGAGAGCATATTCTTGGATCTACCCCCTTCAAGTCTCTATAATGCCATGCAAACACATCCCTATATTCCCTTAATAGAGCTACGAGCTCCATTTCTTCTCTTGCACTTAGGTCATCTCCTATATATGTGCATCTCTCTTCGTTCTCTTCAATGGTCACTACAATTTTCTTGGTCTTTTCTTTATTATCATATGATTCTCCTATGATGGCCTCTCTCTTAGGCATTCATACCAAAATTTTGTGATCGTCAACTTCATATTTCTTGAAGTTTTCTGGTACTTCAAACAATGATTCCTCCTCTTCTTGTTTCCTTGCTTTTCTTTTCTTTTTCTTTTGACTGCTCTTACTTCCATCCTTTGAATTTACCGTTTTAATACTTGTGAGAGGTTCTTCTTCTTTCTGGCTGAACACTCCTATATCTTCTAGATAGTGCTGCTCTGAGTTAAAGCAACTATCCATCATAATGGACTCTATATCATCTTCATTCTCTTCTTCTTCTATGACATCACTAAGGTCACGTTTTTCTAGCAAGGGCTGACACATGAACACTGAAATATCATAACCCTCCTCATCACAATGAGGTGTCCATTGTTCTTCATTGACAGCAATGTCCATGGTGGCTAAGATTTCTGGCCAGCCATGAGGCTCGAATTCCTCATCTGGAAAGATCTCGGTGTATAGGCTGGGTCTTTATTTGGTCTATCTCCTGGAGAAGTTCCTTCTTCTCTTGCCTTTAAGCATTTTTCCTCTTCCTCCACGACCTTGCACATCCACAAATGACTATCTTCATGCAACCAGGATGGATCAGGTGAACTGCCCGCATGCACAGAGATAGAATCTTCTTTCCCTTTGTGAATAGGATTCCACTGTAGGGGTGGTACATCTCTGAAGGTGTAATCCTTCAAATTGACCTTGGTGGTGACCCCTAAGTGCTGTAAGTACAAGGATTTGGTTCCCCAATCCTGTACTATTTGCAATTGTCATAGGAAGGGTCTTCCTAGAATCATCTCATAGACATTATTTTTCTCAAAGTCACATATAGCAAAGGTGTGCTCAAACTCTACACCACAAGTGGTTAGAGTTATCCCTTCGATCAATCCTAGAGGTCTTTCAAAATGACCGTCGGCCATTTGAAGCTTCATTCTGGTTGGTCTTAATGTGGGTTTTCCCCATTGCTTCCACAAGAAGGTGGTCGCAATAGCAACACCAGCACTTGAATCTATGATTGCTTTGGTTGTGTAACCTTGATAGGTGATTGGAAGATAAGTATTACCTTCTTCGCCCTCACACATGTCCCCTATTTTGTCTAGAGGTATCTCTAGAACTTTCTGTTTAGAGCCTACTTTTTGCATATTGGAATCAAGTTCTGGAACCTGATCCGTCACATGATTTCATAGCTCAAGTTTTGCTTTGAGCAGCTCTTCTACAGTGAGGTGACATTGAACCTTAGTGTTCTTCACGACATCAGTGTTCCTTGGAACCACTGAGTCTTCATTTCTTACCAATATTGTGGGAGCTCTGATCTGAAGAGATTCAGATTCCCAAGGGCCAATGAATTGTGGCACCTCTTCTAAAGTATTAGATTCAAAATCTAATCTTTCGTCTTCTTGTTGTTTTGCTTCATCTCCATAAATAGATGGAATGTCTGAGGGAAATTGATCATGAAATCATCAATCTAACGAATAGGTGGGGAATTACCCTTCTCCTTGGCCCATTTCTCCTCTTGTATTTCCCGCAATAACTCTTGAGAGTGCTCCTGAATTGAAGGAGGTATTCCCGCATCCATGGAATTAGGAACATAAGCTCCCATTGGTGGTGAGCTTCTTCTCTCAATAACTGGTTGAGCCTGTGGAGGTAAAGAAACTTGTGGTTTGTTTACCAATTGCTCTAATCTTTCTAGTAAGCCCTGGAAATGCGAATCCGGTTTGACAGAGTTTGTCTGATTGAACTTTTGACTAGTCTCGAGTATAACTTGAGCTTGTTCTACCATTTTCATGCACATTTTCATCCGTTCAATCTCTAAGTCCGCTTTAGGGTAACTCTTGTCTAGGTTTGCAACTGTAGGCCCTTCTTGAAGTCGAGCCTAGTAGGCCTTGAACATCATGTCCAAGCCTTCTAGGGTTGGATCTGCAAGAACAGACCTTGGTTGCGGCCTATTTACAATGGGTGGTGGGGTGGGATGAGATGGAGTGGATGGAGTTTCGAGGGGTTTTGAGATGCAATGTCTTCTATTCTTGTTTTTGCATCTTTCAAGCTTTCTTCTAGTTCTGATAACTTTTTATTCCACTTGGGATTGGCCTTCTCTCTGGTATCTTTCCATGTTCTTGTTTTCCTCTTACTAAGCTCTCCTGATTCACTCGATTCAGATTGTTCTGCTGGTTTATCTTGTTTTAATGCTTGTGCCCTAGTAATTGCCTGTACAGGAGCCACATTACTGCTATTGGCACTTGAATCTGCCACTAAGCTTACCACATTAATGGGTGTAATCTTGGGTGCACTGGAGGGGTTTCTTGGACAATCTCTGGGGAGACGGTCTTTACCACATTCAGGACAAAAAGCTTGTATTGTGATAGCCTGACCTTGACTCGGAGATGGTCGATGGGGACAATCACGAATGAAATAGTCACCTTGACATTTGAATCAAGATCCTCTAGGGGCTTGTGGTCTCATTTGTCTCAATTGGGGCTTAGGGTTAGGATTTGTGTACCTGACATTGGAGGATTCTGGCTCCCAATTTTGCTCCGTATGTGGTGCCTCATATTGATACGAGTAAATCTCACTATGCTCAGGCGACTCAGTGTAATAAGCATGTGGACTACCTTAATGGGAGTAGTCTGAACTATGAGCATGAGAGTCATTATCTGGTATCAATGGGGTTAGTGGCACCAATGCTCTTTTTGGATTTTCCTCTTCCACAACATACTTGAATGGAATCACGTTAGCAAGAGCTAGTGGTTGGTTTCCCAAGACTAGTTGTGGCCTATATTGTGCCTGATATTGCTGTTGTGGTCGATAATATGGTTGTTGGTATTGGTTCTAATACCTACCCTGTTGGTAAGGTTGGTGATAATTCTATCTAACAGCCTGTCTATTGTATGGACAATCTTGAGCCGTATGGTTCATGTATTTTCTCTCAATAGTGCAATATGGAGCATTCCTTTCTCTCATGTTCTGGTTATGCAATGGGCATACATTAGCCATGTGGTCACCTCCACAAGTATAACACCGGTTCAATGAGGTGACTCTTGGTACTTATTTATTTTGAACTCCTAGATTCTTGGCAACTTGCTCTGCTATCTCATCCAGATCAGTGGAGGCTCTGGAGGTATGACTAGTAGAACTGTCAGAGTCTTGATAGAGTTTAGATAGTCCTAACTCCTCACCCAAGTTGTCTTCTATGTCAATGCAGGTCCGCACACACTCTTCTATGGATCTAGGCTCTTTCAAGTACACATGATCGTAACTTGATGCTTAGTAAGCCATCTAAAAACAAAGCCACTTGTTTGGCTGGTGTGGGTAACTCTGGAGTAGGGCATCGTTCTAGGTACTGTCTGAACCTTCTTCCTGCTAGTCACACTGTTTCTTGGGGTGTTTGCTTGAAGCTATGTATCAAGGATGATGTGTTATGCCTGATACCACTCTTGGAAAATTCTACAATGAATTCTTCTAGCAGTTGACCTATATCGCGATAGTTACGACTACTCAGTGGTTGAAACCAAGCTAAGGCAGTGCCCTTAAGAGTCAAACCAAATGCCTCGTACTGGGTGAACAAATCCTCAACCTATTCAGCTCTTAACACTTGTTTGAACTCAACCACATGATCATAAGGATCTCCTGTCCCGTCAAAATAATTCTTTATTGCCTTGATGACTTGAGTGGGTCTAAGGGTTCTTGGGTGCTCTCAGGGTCTAGGCAATGAAAACTCATGTTCATCTCTTTGTTGCCTATGTGCTTGATGTCTCTCTCTTTCAAGTCTTTCATTTTCAAATCCTGATCTATTTCTGCCCACAGTGTGTGCAAAACTTACCTCAGGTCTCTCCCTAGTTCTCTCTCTCTAGGCTTCATGAGCTTGGGATGATCCTACTCCTTGGAGGCCATGAGAAACATTGGATCTTGGTGGAGGGAAAATCAATTCACTCTTCCACATATATGCATGTCTATCATGTTCTTTTACCAAGAATATTTTCTCTGATGTGTTATCCAGGTAGACAACTTTGCCTGGTATCTCTGGATCCTTGAACTCGTAGATGATGATTATGCCCAATTGGCTAGGTTGATCTGGCTTGAATCTCCAAAAGGCTTCCTCTGTTTCTCTATTCAAAAATAGTTCTATGCTTTTATTGTCTTGAGGAATCCAATCTGGTGTGATCACTCTGGTCAAAGCCGACTTACCTCTAAGAGTTTGGGATCCTTGTCCTACATTTCCTTGTTCTAGGTCTCATATCTTATTCTTAGGAATGATATTTCCAAACTCATCAGTCCTATCTGGTAGGTTGGTGACCACATACATGGTTCCTTCCTTATCAATGTATGAACCCTCTTCGAACTTGACCACCGGGTATCCAAGTCCAAAGGGTTGATCTCGATTTTTGAGTTTGACCACTGATCGCCTCAGGCCACCCTCATAGATGCGAGCACTTAATCGGTTGGTCCGAATATATTCCAATTGTGTCTTATAGAGGCCTTCTGGTGTTTATAGATAGGCAGTTCTTGAGCCCCCTGCAGGTTTCCCCATGCTAAAAAACATTTTTGAGTGACTTGTGTCAGAGTTTAGTACGTAAGGACAACCACTTAGTTGTTGTGCCCAAGACTTAGTTGTATGGTTGACACTAGCCTCAAAAGATCTAATGCTTTGTTTATCATTGCCTAGGTGTCTACCAGATCTCAGGTTCATAAGCTTTGTTTTCTAGTCCCAAAATTCCCCTTTTTTTTGCTCAAAATCCCTTGGAGCCCCCTTGGTTTCCTAGTCCCACTTGAGGGTCAACTTCAAATTATCCTATCTGAAAATCAATGCACTATTCTTATAAAAAATAGTTGAGGCCCTGTAGGATTCGAAACGAGCTTTCCAATGAGCTATAGAGCTCAAAAAGTGGACTTTGGATGAAAACGTTATGTCAAATCATGCTCCTGGGGGTCAAAATAGGCAATGAGGACCTTTTGGAAAAAATCACGATTTTGTGAAATCAAGAGAATCGCGATTTTGTGAAATCAAGAAGATCGCGATGCTATGAAATCCAGAGAATCGCGATGCTGTGAAATCAAGAGAATCACGATTTTGTGAAATCAAGAAGATCGCGATCTGGTGAAACAAGAGAATCGCGATGCTGTGAAATCCAAAGAATCGCGATTTTGTGAAATCGAGAGAATCACGATTTTGTGAAATCCAGAGAATCGCGATTTTGTGAAATCCAAAGAATAGCGATTTTATGAAAGCCAGAGAATCGCGATTTTGTGAAATCCAGAGAATCGCGATGCTGTGAAATCCAGAGAATCGCGATTTTGTGAAATCGAGAGAATCGCGATTTTGTAAAATCCAGAGAATCACGATTTTGTGAAATCCAGAGAATCGCGATTTTGTGAAATCTAGAGAATCGCGATTTTGTGAAATCCAAAGAATCGCGATGCTGTGAAAACAAGAGAATTGCAATGCTGTGAAATCCAGAGAATCGCAATTTTGTGAAATCCAAAAAATCGCGATTTTGTGAAATCCAGATAATCGCGATGCTGTCCCTTGGATGAAAATCATGTTTTTTTGAAAATCGTGTTCTGAAAATTGCGATATTGTACCTTGGATGAAAATCGTGGTTTTTGAAAATCGCGATTGCCAATTGAGAATCGTATTTTCACAAAATCATGTTTTTGGCTGAAAATCGTGATTTGTGAGAATCGCGATTTTGAGCACAACCAAAGAATCGCGATTTTGAGAATGACCCCAAAATCGTGTTCTTTTCCACAAGCTTTTAGGTAGTAAATAGAAAATCGTGATTTTTCAAAAAATTGAATTTTTTACTAAATCGCGATTTTCATCACAGAATCGTGTTTTTTGGCAAGAACTTCAAATTTCTGAGCGCCGAGCAATGGCAAGCTCCGTATGTGCAAAAAATCATGAAAAAACACAGTCGCTTGCTCTCCCTTGCACTTCGTAACTCCTCTCACAATAATGCATGAAAAGTGGTATGAAAATGGTAAAAATACACTAAAAAACAAGAAATTTCTATGAAGATGAAGATGGAAGAAGGTGAAGATGGTGATAATGATAAAGATGAAGAAAAATAAAAAAATGAACAAAAATGATAGTTCTTTTTACCTTCCAACATCACAATCTACGATCTTACCATCACAATGCTCGTCCTCGAAGCTCTCCCCCCAACGACGCCAAAATTTGGTGTAGCTCAAGTGTAAGCACCACCTCTTTTACTTGACAATCCGCGGAGATGTGAGGACTGGTATGAAGACCACGAGCAAGTGAAGGCACAAGTACGTGAGTGAAAGCACACAAACATGCACACACATACTGTTAGTATATGATCAATGTCTACCCCTCATGATTGTATGCACATTCTGTAAGGCCCCCTTTATGAGGAGAAGCCAAGCGTGCATTACCCAATTGATGGGAATCCCAACTTGCATGTTGGATGAAGGTCATATTGGACCATGTAAGGTATTATAAGGAAAGGGAGTTACCAGGGAGTTCCCTGTCGGAGTCAGAAATCATTTATATTTGTTAGGTCGGTTCAACCAGTCTAAGCCGTGTATGGCAATTATGCGGGCGGTGGCCGCCCACGCTCTACCGCCCATGCATAGCCGTCCATGGCAGGCCACCCATGATCCTATATATACATGACTTCTGCACTACCTAAGACACTGAGTTGAGCCAGCATACCTCTACCTTGTATCTCCCTATCTAGAGTTGTCTAGATCACCATTTAAGCTCTACCTTGAGAGCGCACGGGTGGACAACGCCATCATCTTTGTACTTGCTGCTAGTAGAAAATTGTTGAGATTCTCCTATATCTGTTATCTTCTCTGCTATTGCTCCTGTGTTATATTGCGTAACTATTGTCTTACATGGTATCAGAGCTGTAAGGTTCGAATAGCTTGAGAAGTACCATTATTTTAGCCTACTAGCAGACTAGAATATCAGTAGATTATTCGAGTGATTACATGATGGCTTCATCGTCGAACACTAGTCTTGGTGCTTCAGCTAATGTTAATGCTGCACCTATTCGAATTCGTCCACCTGCATTCACTGAAGGGAAGCTGGATGGAACCAACTATACACTCTGGAAGTTCAAAATTTCTGCAATTTTGGACTCCTATGAATTACTTGACACTGTCATGGGACCGATGGGATTGGATCCAGAGCCTATACCAGTTGAAGATCCAGCAAATTCAAGATTGATGATTCAGCCAGATCCAGATCTGCTACGAGCTTGGAAGAGGCGGAATGCTGATGCATTATGTGCAATTGTCACTAGTGTAAGTGATTCTGTGCTTACTTTAGTTCAACATACTACTAAAGCACATG
The DNA here is from genome assembly GCA_020310875.1 of Ceratopteris richardii. Taxonomy (NCBI): domain Eukaryota; kingdom Viridiplantae; phylum Streptophyta; class Polypodiopsida; order Polypodiales; family Pteridaceae; genus Ceratopteris; species Ceratopteris richardii. The sequence goes on along the minus strand of CM035407.1, from coordinate 84,702,569 downwards.
AGGCTTGGGGCATATTGGCTCGACAATATGAGACCAAGAACCACACTAGGATACAGAATTTAGAAAATCAGTTGGCAAATGAAAAGCATTCTGATTCTGAAAAGGCTGAAGATTTTATCAAACGGATAAAGCATCTTCAAGATCAATTGGCTGCAGTTGGTGTTGTTATAACACCAGAAGAGCTAGCTCGAAGATCTGTACGTGTTCTTCCAGCAAAGTATGATGGATTAGTAACAGCCCTTAACACTCAGGTAAGGCCAACTCCTCTTACATTTGAAGAGTTTTGTGCCATGCTTTTAGAAGAAGAGATGCGGCTGAAGAATCGGCAAAATACAACTGATGCTGCATTCTCAGCAAATGCAAAAGGTAAAGGCTCTTCAGAGGGATCAAAGAAGAAGTCAAAGAAGAAAAAGTTCACAGGAAGTTGCTTCTATTGTGAAAAGAAAGGCCATGCCATCAAGGATTGCAGAAAGAAGCAAGCTGATGAACGGAATGGGACTGTAAAATCATCATGGAAGAACAAAGAGTCTGCAAACAACACAGAGCTGGAACTTTGGGTAGCTATTGAAGAGGTATGTTCATCTGCTCAGGCTCGTATTGATGAGCCATGGATTTTAGATAGTGGAGCTTCTCGCCATATGACTAGTAAAAAGGATTGGTATAGTTCCCTAGTGCCTCTGCGGGAATCCATCAATGTAGTGGTGGGAAATGACTCCAAGTGTCCAGCTGAAGGAACTGGAACCATCTCTTTTATCACTTCTCCAGGTGTTGAGAAAAAGTTATCCGATGTTCTCTATGTACCTACACTCAAAAGAAATTTGTTGTCAGTTTCTGCAATAACAGATCGTGGACTCGAAGTTCACTTCAATAAGAGTGGTGCGGAAATCATGGATTCATCAGGTAATGTTGTAGGTAAAGGCACACGACGGGATAACTTGTATGAGTTAAGTGCTTTAACTGCTACAGAAGATAAAGATGTAAGCAGGTTATGGCACCAACGATTTGGGCATCTCGGATTTGCAGTTTTGAAGGAGATGCAACAAACAGGGATGGTTGCTCATTTGCCTGCATTTTCAGAGTTGCAGGAACCTTGTGAAGCTTGTATGATGGGCAAGCAACAACGAAAGGCGTTTCCAAGAGAGACCAGCAATCGATCTCAAGCTCCTCTAGAGTTGGTACATGCTGATCTCTGCGGTAAAATGTCTACACCTGCTTTAGGAGGATCTTTCTACTTCTTGCTGTTAGTCGACGATTATAGTAGAAAGATGTGGGTTTATTTCATTCGAGAGAAGGCTGATGCTTTTGAAAAATTTAAAGCGTGGCATAAGTATGTAGAAAATGAATCAGGAAGGAAACTGAAGAAATTTAGAACAGATAGAGGAGGTGAATTCTTGTCAACAGAATTCAACAATTACTGTAAGGAGCATGGTGTGAAAAGGCAACTTACCACAGCTCATACACCTCAACAAAATGGCGTTGTTGAGCGCAGGAACAGGACAGTAGTTGAAATGGCTCGTTGTATGTTAAAGGCTCAAGACATGCCTGATTCATTCTGGGCAGAAGCAGTCAATACAGCAGTCTACATCCTCAATCGAAGCTACACAAAAGCTCTGAAGGGGATGACTCCTCAAGAAGCATATTCTGGTAAAAAGCCTTCAGTTTTGCATTTCAGAATTTTTGGTTGTTTCTGTTATGCACATATTCCTGATTCAACAAGATCAAAGTTGGATTCAAAAAGCAAAAAGTGTGTCTTCCTAGGATATAGTGAAGAGTCTAAAGCATACAGGTTATGGGATCCTGAGGCAAGGAAGATTTTTGTCAGCCGAGATGTGGTGTTTGATGAACGACCACACTTAGTAGAAGATAAAGGTAAATCTACTATCTCATCAAACGGAGAAATATCTCACCTTGTGCCTATCAAAAGACATGTTAAAGTTGAGGAGGAGGAAACATTTGATGGAGAAATTTCCTCAATAAAAAGCCAACCAATTGTAGCTGCACAGCGTAAGCCACTACCGAAGTGGGCACAACAGCTCTTTGATGATCACAATCCACATGTAGATGCACCAGAATCATCATCGGATGGATTACGAAGATCAAAGAGAATAGAGGAGCAAAAAAGAGCCTCAGAACACATTGTTAACATGGCTCTAATGGCAGATATCATGGGTTCAATAAAGGAACCTACCACCATTGAAGAAGCCATTGATGATCCAGGTTGGAGAGCG